>BQNB010123108.1:0-20158 GCA_026074375.1 Tanacetum coccineum
TTTGGATCGAGTGATGGTTAAGATGTTATATTTAACACTTAACACTTGTTAAGTGTTAATTATTAAGGTTAGGGACTGAACTTGCAATAGTGGAGATTGACACCGTTAGTCCCTAAAGACTAATGGTGTTACGGTTTAGGGATTTTTTTGGTTAAAATGGTTAACGGGATCATGGATTTTGGGCTTTTAGGCTTGTCTTGGGCTTCCACTTGAAAATTACACATCATCGGCCTTGGCTTTCACGCTCTTTGTACTATTTTCATTCTCGTGCCTGATTTTGTCTGTTTTTTGCTTTTGTTTTGTCCTTTTTCATATATCCGTTACCTGCATATGAATAACACAAAACACACAATATACAATACATTTTTGTCCTTTTGTGGTCATTTTGGCATAATATAGTGTAAAAATGGTATGTGTAAATTAGCACATACCAATGGCTTTGTAACTAAGGTAAAAGAACGGTTCAACGATTCTTTTCAAGGTTTGTATAATATTTATTACTTGAAATACAATCAACCAAATCAATCATCGAATGCAGATGCGGGTTCTTCATCGAGGTCGCATTTAGGGAATCCGATGACTAATTTGCTAAACAAGTTAAAACAAAATTCCAACAAAAGGGCAAAGAATGATCGTATAGCGAGCAGTGAATACGAGAGATATGTCCAAAGCGATTTTGTCTCTCATCTTTCGACCGAAGAGTTAGCAGGTTATGATGTGTTGGGGTTTTGGAAAGCAAAGGAATCAACCTTTCCCGTTTTATCCCTCATGGCCCGGGATATATTGAGTGTACAAGCTACTTCGGTAGCTTCTGAATCGGTTTTCTCAACAAGTGGTAGAGTGCTATCAATCCGAAGAACAAGACTAATACCAGCTTCTTTGGAAATGTGTATGTGTCTAAAGGATCACCTGGATGCAACGGAACGGAATCAACACACATCCAATCTTGAAAACTGCTTAGACTTTGAAGCAGAAATCTTGGAAGAAGAGGTGCTAGAACATGAAGCGATAGCACTTTCGGATGAAGAAGTAGCACTCAATGAAGCTGCTAGCGAGGCTAGATCCATCGGAGGAGAAGAAATATATGATATGACTTTGTCCGAGTCCGACTAGATCATCTGATGTATTATGTTTTAAGTTTATGTATTATGTTTGATGTATTTTTCCTTTCGATGTATTTCGTTTCCGATGTATTATGTGTTCTATTAAATAAAAGTTGAAGTTTATTCAGTTTATTGCGTATAAAACCATGAAAAACGAAGAAAAAAACATAAACCGAAAAAACCAATTTTACTGGTTAACCGGTCTGAGAACCGGTTAGGAACCGGTTGGACCGGTTCGAGTTCCGGTTTCAAACCAAACCGGTTAACCGGTGGAATCGGTTTGTTGACCAAAACAGGTTCTAGTTGACCAAACCGAAACCGAAACTGGTTAACCGGTTTGCGCACCTCTAGTATTAGGTATTGGGTATTAGAAGTGAACAAGCTTGATAACGAAGTAACATGTTCAGACTTAGAGGTTTTTAGTTCCATATCTAAATTAGAGTTTTTAGAAAAGCCAAAAGTTTTCTCGGAGATAAATGGCACTTGAAAAATACGTTTGTAATTTCAACGCGCTCTCTTTTTCACTTTCCACTTTTTCTTATATGTAAAACACAATTTCATCTAAATTAAATACATTTTTTTTTAATTTTGTTCACTTGTCTTTAAACAAAAACCTCATCTCATTTTCTAGAAAAATCAAGCTGGAAAATAAAGTAAAAGAATACTCTGGAACTAAACGCAAAGTATTCACAAATGCAATCCATATGAGAAGGGTAAATCGCATAAAAAAATACTTATCTTAGATCCAATTTTAATTAAAGGTATTAGGTTTTTTTTTAATTTAAGGTATCAAATACATCATTCGTACGAATTAAAATATAAAATTCACGCAGAAACTTCATCTTAACAAGAACTAATTTTAGAAAATAAAACCAAAATTTTTTAACAAACGAAAATATTTTAACTAATTTAATGACTAAAACAACCTTTAAATTAAAATAAATCACCAAACGAATTCCAAAAATTCTAGAAATTTTTACCCAACTAAAACACTATTGAAGAGCTACCAGGAAAATAAAAAATATTTTTTGACGTTTTTTACTATTTTTTATGAAATTAAAACAAAACAGTTTTATAAATAGAAAAGGACATAATCAGTTTTTGATTTTTTTAAAATAGTAAAACGTGAGTAAAAACCTTGAAAAATTATGACAAAAAGAAAATACTTTTTAGAATCTTATCTAAAAATGAAGAACTTTTATGAAGGTTTTTTATATATTTAGACTAAATAAAAACACAAAACTGGTTTTTTTTTAAATAGTAAAACGTGACTAAAAATCTTTAAAAAATTATGACAAAAAGAAAAAACTTTTAAGAATCTCTTATATAAAAAAGACAAATTTTTATGAAGGTTTTTGATATATTTAGACTAAATAAAAACACAAAAGTTTTATAAAAAAAAAGAAGGTGCCCTGTTACCTTACTAGCAGGTAAAAAAATCCTTAAATTGCACGGTATGATAAGTTAAATACCTTAAATTGAGGAAAAAAAATAGGTACCTTTAATTGAAATTAAATCTAAGATGTATACTTTTTTATGCGATTTGCCCGTATATGAAGTACCAATGGGTGTTTACTTTTTCCTTACTCCTTAATTGAGATGAATGTGTGCCCAAAATATTTATTCCCTTTTAATTGGGAGACTCGCAAATACATCTCTCTTTAATTAAGAGGCAAATTAAGACACACTAACCTATCTCATAATGACATAGCTGGCCAACCGGTTATTTTCAACCAGCAAAATGAAACTATAACAATGGATCCACCTTTCAAAGAGTATATATCGAATGTTTTAGTGGCATTGCTGACTGGTGGTGGTACAGGCATCGGATATAAAATCGCTGCGGAAATGGGAAAACATGGAGCTCCTTTTGCGATGATGGGTCATCGTATAAATGTCTTTGGTTCTGCTATTTTTGCTCTTCAGTCACTTGGCGTTCACATAAGAACCTGACTCTGGTTCATTTCAGAATCATGTTTATATATAGTACGGGTAAATGTTTTTTTAGATGTTTTGATAAGGATTATTTTCGAAGAGTTTTTATACGTGTACATTCCAGCATTTAGTAAGAAAAGAAAAGCATATGTAATTTGACTTGTGAGAATGTTCCGACCATTCATCTGATATTGATTATTACTAGATAATCCGTTGTGCGTTTGACAAGATGTAATTGCTAAGAGAAACTAAATATGCTAAACTGCAGTTGGGACACTTCACAGTGTGTCAAGAAGTACTTGCATCTCTAAAGAATAGTGGAATAATCATATACATAAGTGCAACTTTGCATTCGACAGCCACTTTGCTGCCAAGGTTTCTAATATTTTACCTTCAAATCTGCACAATTCTTATGTTAAAGATGTTAATTTGTGTACGTGTTTGTTAAATGTAACAGGCAGCTGTAGATAGCCTTGCGCAAAGCCTAGCATTGGGTGATACTACTGGTGTTACCAAGCTCTTACCAAGGACGTTTGTGTAAGCAACAAGTATCTGCTTTGTACAAGATGAGGAAGAAATGGTGTATCGCCATGGCATCTTATAATATATTTCTACATCAGAAGTTAATCTAGCAATTTACCTTATAAATCCAATCGCTTTCACGTTCATATATCCACATACACTCTACCTTTAGTCTTTTGTGTCTTGGAAATATGTTTTTTGGTAATTATTTAGTCTAAGATATAAGAAACAAAGATGTCTTCTGCCACGTCATCTGAATAGAAACTGAAAATTGTCATAGTTTTAGCATCTTGTGTGAAACTGAAAACCCATATCAATGACTGTATGAAGCTATCTATGTAAACGGGGCATCAGTGGTTGATAGAGAACAATGGTTAAATAGTCCAGGGAATATGTCAAAGGCGGCCATTAAACAACTTTCAAAGGCATTAGAGAAGAGATCTAGAGATGCCCCTGTTGGTGTTCCGAAGAACAAACTTTGATTAATGGTTTTGATTTATGATGTGAAGTTCAGATAACTATCTACATTCTGTTTAACATACATCCATATCATTAATCTACAGGTATGTTTGGAGAAATGGGCTAGGCTTGTGTTGGGCTAGGGCTTATTATAAGCCGAAATTGAAATTTGTATTTTTTTTTTAAACTTGTTTGGAAAATAGGCGGGGTTGAGGCTTATTATTGCAAAATTACTAAAAATGACATCATTAAATAAATTTTTGGTATATTTTAGATATTTTTGTGGGTATATGAGTAATTTATGGTTCAAAAGCCCCGGGCTAAAGTTTTTAGCCCCTTTTATGAGGCTTATTTTATAAGCCGGCTTATTTTAAAAGCTCAAGCCCCCATAAGCCCTTAACCAAACACAGCCTACATACCTGCATCTCACTTGTAATTCTAAACATGGTTATCTCCAAATCCTAACTTTCCAGATACTTTAAATTTAACACTTTATAGTGCATGTTAAGTGCACGTTTATTGTTAATTACAGTATATCATTGATTTGTATGTAAATAAGTACCATCTAATTTATAATCCATCTTAGACTATTGTGATCAATCCTGACCTGTTCAAACATATCGTCAATAAATCCACCGTTAGTCTTACCTTCAAGTGACAGACAATTATTATTACCAACCACCCAGACATCTATTTCACAACAAGATGATGACTTTCAACACAGATGACATAACATGAATGTATGTATATTACCTAAGCTATAGTATAGTTATTGAGCTCACCTGTGCCCTAGCATCTTCATCACATTAGATTCTCAAATGTCAGTTCAGCATCGAAACAAAATCCTGAATCTTGGTTTAAGATTCGATAACAACTAGAACCAAGTGTAATACCATCCAAAATGAAAACACACCTGTAAACCAACAAACTGAAAGAGTCCCGCACAATTTGATTCATAACATCATTAACTCTGTTACGCTTCCACCGTCACTAGAAACATGTTAGATAAATCTGCAATGGTTAGCATATGATCATATTCATAATGCATAGGAGGAATCGTCTACATTACAGTGGAAGACAAAAGTTTACATCATGATTATTACATTACAAATGTACACTACAGAACAACAAAATAGAACACCTCTAGTAACCCCCTACTAAATCAGCCTGTGCACAGGATGCGCCACCATACTCATAACAGAAACGTAGAACCTCCAAGATGAAACGTGCTGATGGTGAATGCCTAGTACACAATATTTCAAAAAGTGAATCAGTATCGCCAAACAATTTGCATAGAACCAAATAATATGCTAATAGGAAGTGATTAACCAGCTAATAGAAAGCTCGAGTCGATGGACCCTCGGGGTGTTTGGACGTCTGTTTACACTATCTATGGCAACTCAAAGTCATAAAAGTCAAGTTGAGATGTTTGGCATAACTGATTACAATTATAATAGCTGGTTTAACTAAGGTCAGAATAATCAGATTTAGAGAAACACGTCAGGATTTGTAGAAGGAAAATTAACATTAACATATATAATATATGTGATAGAACTACCCCTAACTTTAAGCACTTGTTATCTACTTTGATCCTCCAAGTTGCAAAAAGCACTGTGATAGAACTACCCCTAACTTTAAGCACTTGTTATCTACTTTGTGGGTATATGAGTAATTTATGGTTCAAAAGCTCCGGGCTAAAGTTTTTAGCCCCTTTTATGAGGCTTATTTTATAAGCCGGCTTATTTTAAAAGCTCAAGCCCCCATAAGCCCTTAACCAAACACAGCCTACATACCTGCATCTCACTTGTAATTCTAAACATGGTTATCTCCAAATCCTAACTTTCCAGATACTTTAAATTTAACACTTTATAGTGCATGTTTAAGTAGCAAGATTATGTTAATTACAGTATTTCATTGATAAGTATGTAACTAAGTACTCTACTTTATAATCCATCATAGACTTATTGTGATCATCCTGACTGTTCAAACATTCGTCATTATCCACCGTTTAGTCTTACATTCAACGTGACAGACAATTATTTATTACAACCACCCAGACATCTTATTTACAACAAGTGATGATTTCAACACAGTTGACATACATGAATGTCTGAACTATTACCTAAGCTATAGGTATAGTTATTCGAGCTCACCTGTGCCCTCCCCCCCCCCCCCCCCCCCCCCCCTCCCCCCCCCCACCAACCCACACTCATTCACATTAGATTCTCAAATGTCCAGTTCGCAATCATAACCAAATCCTGATTCTTGGTTTAAGATTCGATAACAACTAGAACACGTGTAATACCATCCAAAATGAAAACACACCTGTAAACCAACAAACTGAAAGAGTCCCGCACAATTTGATTCATAACATCATTAACTCTGTTACGCTTCCACCGTCACTAGAAACATGTTAGATAAATCTGCAATGGTTAGCATATGATCATATTCATCATGCATAGGAGGAATCGTCTACATTACAGTGGAAGACAAAAGTGTACATCATGGATTTATTACATTCAAAAATGTACACTACAGAACAACAAAATAGAATACCTCTAGTAACCCCCTACTAAATCAGCCTGTGCACAGGATGCGCCACCATACTCATAACAGAAACGTAGTACCTCCAAGATGAAACGTGCTGATGGTGAATGCCTAGTACACAATATTTCAAAAAGTGAATCAGTATCGCCAAACAATTTGCATAGAACCAAATAATATGCTAATAGGAAGTGATTAACCAGCTAATAGAAAGCTCGAGTCGATGGACCCTCGGGGTCTCTGTTTGGAGTCTGATTTTTTTTCCCCCCCCCCCCAAACTATCTAGCAACTCAAAGTCATAAAAGTCAAGTTGAGATGTTTGGCATAACTGATTACAATTATAATAGCTGGTTTAACTAAGGTCAGATGATGATTTAGAGAAACACGTCAGGATTTGTAGAAGGAAAATTAACATTAACATATATAATATATGTGATAGAACTACCCCTAACTTTAAGCACTTGTTATCTACTTTGATCCTCCAAGTTGCAAAAAGCACTTTGATAATGCTCATCCAAACCAACCCCCCCCCCCCCCCCCCAACCCACCCAAACTCATTACCACCCTCGACACTACTGTTATTCCCCTCGGTAGCATCAAATTAGATACAACAATTCACCGCATAAGAGAAATGAAACAAAAATATACATTACTGCAAATGTGTAGAAGCTGCAGGTATCCATAAAGTACTTCTATTATCGAAGCCTCATTGTACACTAGAAGCTAAAAGAATCAAACTAGAAAATTAAAAAGAAATACATGGGTATTTAGCATAACACCTTTACAAAAAGGGGAACTCCAGATAACATGATTAGCACAATACTCCACAATAAAGAAATAAAGCATTTGTTACTACGTTGGTGTTTGGTAGGCGTTTTAGCGTTATCAAAAATGCAATGAGCTGTTTTGTAATGTTTGGACTAAAAACCTATCACCATAACAGGAAAACAAAGTAAGAATGTGTGTTTGTAATTTGCACCTTAGAAGGTGAGCATAAAAGGGCATACACCGTATTTCCCAACAAGAAGCACATACTAAAAAAAAAGATTAAAAATCAAAACAAGAGTACAGCAACAAGAATTTTACAAGTAACAAGAGAGTGATAAGCTTTACGTGATAATGCATCCAATGATCATTTCAACAAACAAAAATACAAGCATAAGATCAAGTTCATAAGAGTCAAACATAAACCTCATACTCAATTACTCATTACAAAGTATCCCAACTTTACAAATTAAAACCTAACTTTTTAATAAATCCTTCATACACAACGTGAAAAAAGTAAAAACAAACAACATAGTCGCTCACCATAGTAGTAGTCGCATCACGTGTCATCAGTCCTCCAAATTCTCCATCTGAATGCTGCTTTTAAGTGGCACATACTCACCAAGATACCCACCCAAATGATCATACAACGCATTCTTATCAATCCCTTGATGATGATAGCTTTTACACACATAATAAAACACGCTCTGAACCAACAACCCAACCAGATTCACAATGACTAAAACACCAACCAAGAATCCCCCAACCACAATCCTCGAAAACACCCCATAATAATACTCCCCACCATGGACCACAATCGACCCAAACAACCCATTAATCGCACCACAAATCACAAAATACCCAAACACAAGCACCGAACCCATCTTGGCCTTCCCTTTCAAAATCTCAAAAGCCTTCTTCATAGCCGCGAAACCATAGACATTCTCCAAAACAGATATGACACTGGCTAAATGCCAGAGGGCAGTTATATAAACATGGACAACCAAAAACAAGACAAAAACAACGACCAAACTAAAGAAAAACAAAACCAAATTGCGGGTATCAATGGCGACAATCAACAAGACGACAAAACCAAGAAAAACAACATTATAAACAACCATAGTCAAAGCAACCCATAAGAAAGTAATAAACAACCTCTTAAAACATTTAGGAATAGCGGAAAGAGTGGAAGAAAAGGAGACAGGTTTAGAAGTATATAAAGAAGCAACAGTGAAGACAATAGCAGCAGTTGACAATAAAGAAAAAATAAAAAGGAAAATAAGGTAACAGAATTGAAAAATCAAAAGCTTTTCCCATTGAGAAGTGTGGGACCCATATGGGTCTTGAATCTTAGTTATCAAAGGATGTGTGAAAAGCGAATGAGCTAAGATTGCAAATGATAAAGGGAAGATTAAGGTTAATGTTATGAGGTAAAATGTTTTGGGGGATTGTTTGGGGATTGAGATTGATTCTTTTAAGATATCTGTTGCTGATAAGAATTGAAGCTCATCTGGTGGTAGATCCATTTCTCTTCTCTTCTGTTCTGGTGGTGTTAGATCTATCTGTAAATAAGTTTGTTTCAACAAGGGCGGTGGTGGTGTTATTTGTGTGTTGTTTGTTCGTTATATTTTGCTTTTATCTCAAGGCTATTATTATCTTTCTTTGTTTATTTACTTTTTTGACTTTCTTTCAGATTGTTTTGTAGGTTGGATACTCAATAATTGTTTACAAGCAGATTTTATGCTATTTTTGAGTTTTACGTTAATTGGTATCGATTTTAAAAGCATTTATAATGGTGAAGCTTTTTAATAGGTTATAACATATTAAATTATAAATTTATAAAGCTTTTGATATTATAAATCTCATATTATTATGTATAAACCTTTTACAACAATATAATATACACATGTATTAAATTATGAAATGTCTAAGATGTTCGACCTCTTCGTGCCACATAGATTTAATTTATAAGCTCACTATGATTGAAACAAAAAATAAAACTTTTCGTGAGTTTTAGACCTTTTTATAAACCTCTCATAGTTGATCCCCTAAGGGGGTGTTTGTTAGAGGGTTATAGAATGAAAGACAAGTAATCATCTCAAAAATAAATGTTTGGTTTGCAAAATATTAAGATATTTGAAATGGATTATTAGTTAGGTGATTATAGATTTATTATATAATCTTATAAAAAGCAGAGACGCCCCTCGATCCCAACAAAAAATTTTAATGCGACACGCTCCGACATTTTATTGATCCGGTGTTTTTTGTTTTTTGTTTTTTTTCTTTTTTCTTTCTTTACATTGACTTTTTTCTTTTTGACTTTTTTTTTACCCTTTTTTTTCTTAAAAACTTTTTAAAATAAAACTTTACTTTTTTTTTTCTCGGAATACCTCTGCGATGTTTGAGTCATCGGTCGTTTTTTTATAATAAACTTTAAGTTTCTCAAACTGGCTCCGCTAATCGTCCCGTTCTTTTTTTTTCCTAAAAATTTTTTTAAATTAAATTTTCCTTTTTTTTGTCTGGAATACCCTATCTGCATGTTTTAGTCATCGGTCTGTTTTTTTATGAATATTTTTTTTTAACAGTTAGTTTTTTTTTACCAGTTTTTTTCCCTTTTTTTTCCTCAAAAAGTTTTTAAAATTAAACTTTCCTTTTCTTCCCTCGGAATACCCTGGCTTATGTTATTTGTACCCCCCTAAAAAGCCATCCGTACCCCCCATGTTTTTTTCGGTTTTTTTCACTTTTTTTTATTTTTTTTATTTTTATAATTTTGTATATGTTATAAAACTGTGACACGGAAAATACGGAATGAAAATTATAAAGTTTAACAAGTCAAAAGCATGAAACTGTCAAAAAATACGAAACAGAACCTGAAATAAAACTGCGTTATACTGCAAAAAGGAGGTACAAAAAGAATCTTTTGTACCTTTTTTGTACTTTCTGACGGGCCAGGGGTACCAATAGTAGCACCCTTGTAGATTGGATACTCAATAATTGTTTACAAGTAGATTTTATGCTATTTTTGAGTTTTACGTTAATTAGTATCGATTTTAAAAGCATTTATAATGATGAAGCTTTTCAATAGGTTATAACATGTTAAATTATAAATTTATAAAGCTTTTGATATTATAAATCTCATATTATTATGTATAAACCTTTTATAACAATATAATATACACATATATTAAATTATGAAATGTCTAAGATGTTCGACCTCTTCGTGCCACATAGATTTAATTTATAAGCTCACTATGATTGAAACCAAAAATAAAACTTTTCGTGAGTTTTAGACCTTTTCATAAACCTCTCATAGTTGGTCCCTAAGAGGGTGTTTGTTAGAGGGGTATAGAATGAAAGACAAGTAGTCATCTCAAAAATAAATGTTTGGTTTGCAAAATATTAAGATATTTGAAATGGATTATTGGTGGGATACTCATAGATTTATTCCGTATCAAATAGAGGGGCTTTATAATTTTATTCTCTCTCTTCAATTAATGACTTATTTTATTTCATCTTTTTTATTTACATCCACAATTTATAAACAATACACAAACCAAATTTATAAACCAAACATATTTTTAAATTGTGATATCTATTCTTATTCCATCTCATACCAAATCCGACACCCATTGTGATTTATGGTAACACACCAGACACCCCCTAAGATTTAGAGTATATTGATGCAAATAGTTGATTTTGGAATCGGAGATGTTGTAGACAGAGATAAAGCGGAAGCTAAAAAATTAAATTATTTTTGTAAGTTACATAAATTAGCATTTTTTTAACATAACATAAATTAGCATTTGATTTTAAAATATTATGAAAGATTATTTTTTTTTCTAAAATCTTTAATAAGTTATGTCTATTAAACAAAGCTTATATTTTAAGTGACTTATTTTTTTTAAATAATAATCATTAATCTTTTCAAAAGCTAGTGTGTCAAACGTGCTCTTAAATGGATTAAAATATTTTAGCTCCATCCAACCTGAAAACGTGTAATTAAGAGATTAAAATATTTTAGATCTTTTATGAGTATTTTAAAGGTAGGAAATTATTGATAATCATTTGTATATTATGCAATTCGCCTTTAGGAAAGAAAACGTGACTATATGTCGTTGGAAACCTAAAGTTCGTGTTGGTCCCTTTTAATGAGTTAATAGCTTATTTTTTTTGAACATAGAGTTAATAGCTTATTAGATTAAGCTAAACTCATTTTATGGCAACAAAGTGTGTATAGTTTAACTCTTAATATAACAATATATAATCAAGTTAAACAAAAACAATATCAGTTTATTTTTCAACGTATAAGTTCTTATTAGAATCAAATAAAGAATCTATGACATGTTTTGCATGCGGAATAGCAAAACATTGAACTTAAACACAAACCAAAGTTATATGTTTAAGTACAAACTCCTACTCTAAGCTGAAGCTGAAGCTCAGGGTACTTAAGTTTGTTTTGAGGGGTAAATGAACTCTTGAATGTGTTTGACATTGATTGCAAGAGATGCGTTTATTCCCATTATAATTTTCCTTTTATACAAGGAATTAGGGTTTACTTGTTAGACTACATAATTCCCTCTAGGTATAATCTTATTAATGACCATTATTTATAATGGTGAAACCCTAATATCCTAAACCTACAAACGGGTTTGGGCTTATTTATTCACTAATACTCCCCCTCAGTTCGAGCGGCGAAATCGCAAAAACTCAGACTGGAGTAGTAAACTAGAAAAGAAAAGAAAAAGATAAAACATTAAAATAATAAAAGCATAACTTGATGAAGACATCCGACAACAAGCGTCTTCAAACAATCTTCAAACTTGAAGTCACGAACTGATAAACCTGGATAAACAATATAACCGAAGCACGAACAACAATATATGATTGTGTGGATTTGTGATCTTAGCACAAATCACCATCATAAATCACTATTGTGTGGATATGTACCCTTAGCACAGATCACCAACACAAATCACAGTTGTGTGGATTTGTGACCTTAGTACAAATCACCAACACAAATCAAGATTATGTAGATTTGTGACCTTATCACAAATCACCAACACAAATCACGATTGTGTGGATTTATGACCTTAGCAAAAATCACCAACACAATTAAAAATAAACATATGATCGTGTGGATCTGTGACCTAGCACAAATCACCAACACAAATCACCATTGTGTGGATTTGTGACATTAGCTCAAATCACCAACACAAATTTGTGGTGGCTAGGGTTTTGAGACAGATGATGTGTCATTGTGCGGTTGTAATTTTATGGTTTCAAGTTTTTATAATTTTATATTTTCGCCAAACTTAACCTATAAGACAAGCACGTTAAGGATGGTGTACCGATCGATGGTAGTTTTGTGGTAAGTAGGGTGTCGATCACTAAGAGCGAGAAAAAATCTTTCAATTTATATATTTTGGTTATCTAAACTAAGTTAAATCTATTCTATGTTAAACCTATGTTAATCGTAAAATCTAGACGGCATACGGGGGTTTTAAGCCTGACAGATTGAGACTAGCACGGGGTATTTATGGTGATAAAATCAACTTTAAGACAGCTAAAAGATCTACACGCGAAGCAAATTAACTGAAGATAAAAGAGAGCGGCTCTAGCCAAAAGATGAGGAAAACTGTATCACATTATTAATTATCAGGAAGTTGGTTTGTTTATTTAGTGCAATGATTACTTATCTCGAGGCGTGCAGATCATTCTTATAGAGTTAAAAGGCGGGTACTTTGACCTTAAATCTAGTCACGTAGAATTCTGTTCACAATTTAAATGCATCGCATAAAAGCATTGCCTTGATTTGCTGATTATAATCTATCTTTTAGGAATTACTAGGCTATATGTTGATATTTCTTATAAACCCTTAGGTCATAGTGGGACTTTACCCACTTAATGCTTTTATAGGCAATTTCACTACGCACTAGTAGTCACCACTAACCATAGTCTTTTAAACCAATTAATTTGAGAACGTATCTCGTTGATCTCCAAGGTACTGTTAGTCCCACTTAAGCTCACGCCATTAAGGGCAAGATAGGTCGTTATTTGTGATCCTATTGGCTTGAGAGTGTAATATATTACTATATGGGAGCTATCCGGCATCTAGATATTATCGTGGTCAGTATCACTAGATCAGTGGAATTGAATAGGTCGATAAAAACAGCACATTAAACAAGTATAAACTGATAACATAAAACAAGCAAATCAACGATAATTTAAGCAGAGATAAACAAACCAAAAATTTCATATCTTCTTATTAATGGCTAATACCCCAAAAGTATTAGCTTTACTCAAACGTCATAAATCATACAAGAGTTTTATATTAGCATTCGTATATTTTTTTTAATTTTTATTTTAACATTTTTTTTGCGTTATCTTGTAAACCAAGGTACAAGACAAACCAAGTTAGAACCGTATGTACATTAAACTGAGTAACGGATTACAAGAGCTATAGGAGATTACAAGTTGTTTCCTACGAAACTTAATTACGTTGCAAGACCTTTTCGCTCTTCTTTCCTCTAAAAATCGACTTTTATGGTATAGGGGGGATATCGAAAAGATGATTTAGCACACTTAAAACTCGTTTTTAAGTTTTCTTTTATAAGGTCTAGATAGAAGGTTCGATACGGCGATATCGAAAGTCTTCGATTACGGTGTATTGGGGATTTCTTAGTAGTAGGGACACCGACTGATTTTTCGATATCATTCTCATATTCTTCACATTCTATAATCTTGAATACGGCTGTTTTATAGGATTTCTCTGGATACGGCGTAGACTTGATCGTGTTTCACTTCGTGGTCTTTAGTGATGTGCAGGGCATTATATGATACGCGTATCTTCTCTTGTATGGATACAACGTATTGGTTGTCAGAACAGTGTAATCTTCACATATCTTCAGTTTAAGCTCCAGAAGACGTGCCTTATAGTTAACTTTCACAAGTACTCTTAATTACTGCAATGTTTCAAATACAAACGATTTTATAGTAACAATTCTTTGCATAAATAGTATAAAATAGGTTAATATCATGGGATAAATGATTGTTATAAAAACGACGTTATTTGATGTCATCAATAATATTACCTCCCACTGAATCCTTACTTGTCCTCTCAAGTAGCCTTGAGAAAGTTTAATTAAAAAAGTATCCCCTAAGGATTTTCGTTAAGCATTTTATTTGATCTATTACTAAGTACAAATGCAAACTCCTCACGAAATTGAAGATGAAAACACTCAAATAATCATGCTATATATGTGGTAACATGTGAGACTAATTTTCGCTCAACTTGCCTCGGTCGTGACGGGTTATTCTTTATAGATCTTGGCAAGGATACACATCTCCACCACTAGAGCTGAGGTAAGTATACATAGTTTATAATAAAGTAATAAAAATAGGTTTTTATTTATAAGGCTTAGGTTGATCATTGTACAATCTTTCACCAAAAGTAACCACATCAACTAGGAAGTTGAAGCACAGACATACATGGCCACCGTAAAGACGAATAGTCCTTGTTATGTGTTCGATCACTTCCTCTTGCGAGTTTTTTAACATGGGGTATGAATGAAGACAGGATATAGGGTCGGGATCTTCTAACTTCCACCAATAGTAATATAACCAACAAGGCCGCTGAGACATGCAGTACCTGGGCCGTAATGTGACGGGATAGAACTGCAAGTGCTCGATCACATCTCCATTCGCATAAAACGCCCATGGTTAATGATTAGGAAAGGGGAAATGGAAATAAATTGTTTGTTAAATAAAAAATTACGAAAGCAAATAGATGATTGTTCAGATATAAGTTGCTTAGACACTCTTTTTCTCCGACCTTTCCATTTGTAGTTCAAAATTAATACAATGTGCTTCGAGTTTTGAAAAATCTTTTTGACACTGGATGATTCGTATTGATAGTATATATATATATTATATAGGCAAAAAATCAACCAATTACCCTTAGCCAATGATTGGTCAAGTATTCACAAATTAAAGTATATATGTTTCCGGAAGTATGATTCCCGGGTCGTATGTCCCAACGAGGTGTGCAATTTGAGAATCGAATGACGGATTGATGATTGATGTTTGAATTGAATGAGGATATGATTGGATTTTCTACTACTATAATTAAAAATGCAAAAATGATTAAGGAAAACCTAAAAACGAAAGCTAAATTGATTTAAAACTAAAACGGGTACGACAAATGAGGGTCAAAAACCTAAATTACACAATTTAAATCCTAGAATAAATTTTTCACTTAAAATGGGTTCTAAGTGGCTAAAAACGAAGTTTAAAAAACTAGATCGAAAACGGAGTTAGTTAAGACCAAAAACGAGTCAAAACAAAAACGGGAACGAATCCCGTTCTTTAAAAAATGAACGTTTGAAAAAAATGACCCTACAAAAACTTTAACAATTTTCCTAGAAACTACGTAATAAAAGATAATTCTTAGAAAAAAGTTTATATTTTTCTGACTTTTATTTTATTTTTTATGATTTTTTAAAGTTTTTAAACAAAATAAATTATAAAAAATACTAACTGATTATAAAAAATTCTGAAAAATTCACACAAAATAGCTTAAAGGATAAAGGTCCTATGAAAAATAAGAAAAGTCGCACAGCTTATTGAATAAGCTGCGAAATAAGCTAAAACAGGTTAATAAGCAAACGGGCTAAAAAGCCCTTAAATAATAAACCAAACCAACCTCTACCGGATGAGCTATTGTAGCACAGCGGTAGAGGTGTTGGTTTAAAAGGTGTGGGAGGTAGGGTTGAGGTCTTGGGTTCGAGCCTTGGCTCACCCTTGGCTTCCCCTCTCCCAAACCTTTTTAAATGCCAATTTTTTTTTTACAACTTTTTTTGAAAAATAGAAAATAATCAACTTTTAAAAAAGGCAAAATTTTTATAACTTAAAAATAAGCACGTAATAAGCTAAATTAGTTGACAGATTGGGCTTTTTTAAGCAAATGGCTTTTTCTTTTGACTTTTGGCTTAATAAGCAACTTAAGAAGAAAAATAAGCAAAACTTAAACTTAATTACACCTAATAAGCAAATGCAAGCTGAAATAAGCAAAAATGAATGAGAAAATAAGCCTAGAAAAGAGAATAAGCTTTTGACAGAAATGTGTATGCAAAAAGAGACAAAGGGTCAACTTTGGGCTTAATTTTAAGCAACTAGACAGAAACTTAAGAACCTATAAGCTAGAAAAAGGAAAAGAGGACATAAAACACTATAAGAAAAAACAAACTAAATTTATTTTGAACAAAAAAATAAGCAATGAAAAAGACTTCTAAAATTAGTTATGACAGACAGAACTTGGGTGCACAAGGGGCACAAAGGGACCCTTTCTAAGGAATTATAGACAAATTAAGCTAAAGAAAGAAGGAAATAAGCAATCACAGGAACAATAGCACACACAATAAGCAAGTAAGAACAAAAATTACCAAGTTTTGAACACCAATTAAGCCAGGAATGGCTTATGAACTAAGCAGGATTAACTTTTAAGTTAATCCTGTTAGTTATACTTTTAATACTGGCAACTTAGTAAAGACAAATAAGCACAATGCAAGATAAAATAAGCAAATAAAAGGACCTAATTAAACTTAATAACTACTTAGGAATGAGATTAAGCTAGAAAAACAGACAAGAGAGCAATGATCAAGCAAATAAGTAAAAATGAAAAACTTATCTAAATCAGACAGTAAATTGGGCACCTTTGGGCTTATAAATAAGCCACCTAGAGAATGTCTTAATGCCTGAGACTCCTAGGTCTTATAAAAGAGCTTATGGGCTTTCTAGAAAAGCCAAGAGCTTAAAATGAAATCAACAAATAAGCCAGGGAAAGTAGTTTGAAAACAATTGTTTTGCACCAGGGGAGAATTTTGCTTTTGACAAAGGGCTTATTGCAGGCTTATTATTAACCCACCAAATAAGCTCAAAAGTAAAATATAGTGACCAACAGATTGACACAAGCACCTAATGAGCTTGTGCACAAAAAACTAGAGGCTAATTTACTGATTTGCTAACTGAAAACTTAACCTGAATTTTGACAGTTTTGAACTTTATAACTTAATGAAAATCTTAAGCAGATTCTAAAATGACACTAGGAAAGAAAAAAAAATGACTTTGACTACTCTATAGATCTTAAAAACAAGTTTAAACAAAGACTCAAAGATAGATTTTCAAATAGCTTATTAGATAGCTTTTATGAAACAGATTTCCCTTCAGGTTTGAACCCAAGGTACAAAACACCACAAAAAATGATTTTAAACCTGAACCTTTTGTAAAAACTGTTAATTAACACTAATTTTGACTAGTTAAAACTGACTAAAAGACCATAACCCATTACCTACCCATTCTGACCCATTTTGGGCTTAACCCAAACACCCCTTTAAATTTAAAACAACACAATTTAGCTTAAGACCTTGATTTATATTGAAACAAACCTTAGTACCAGATTATTAACAGCTTAATAAGAATCTAGTGGACTGTTCAGAACAAGGAAATAAGCAGTTTTAATAAGCAAACAAGTAATGACAGTAATGGGCTTAATTAAGATAGAACTAAAAAGAACAAATACAAAGATAATAGAAAATAGCTAAGAAGGTTCAAATGACAAGAAATGAGATAAATAAGCAAATTATAAGTAAAGTAGACTTTAATAAGCTAATATTAAGCAATGCTACAGTGGAGAAAAAAATATGAAGATAAATAAAACTTACTAGTGCCTTTGCTCTAAACAAGGCTGAAAATGCTCATTAGAGCTTAATCAACAAAGCTCTAGCTTGTGTGAACAAGCTAGTGAGTCCATAAGCCCATCCAATTTTGGCTTATCCTCCAAATATTTAAGCTGAGGTATTTTTTGAGAGTGGATTTTTTTGGTTTTTTCTTATTAATTAACTTAATTCTTTTGGTTAATTACTGCTAATAACCTAACATTAAGCTGTTATAAAAGCTTTTTAACACAAGTTATCACAAATTAAAGACTTAAGACTTTAGAATTTGAGACTGACTTTTAACATAAAAACCTCAAACTTTCATTAAACTTTGAAAACAGTACAAGGATGAATAAAAAGTTACAATAAACTGAAAATAAGCTGAGATAAGTTAAAAAAAGACTTAATTAAAAACTAGAAGCTCAGATATCTCTACTCGGCTACAAAGGTCCTCTATTTATACTACAATCTTCATCTTTGGTCTTCTAGGTTGTGTTTCTTTTGTGAGAGGCTTCAAAGAGATAATCCTAGCCCTCTACACCATTTGTGTATCTTTAAATTGATTCACATCCCTTGATTCGAGTATAAATCATGGAAATTGGTAAGATTTCCATCATGTCATGGCTTCATGTGACTGGGGATAGTGGAGAGTGAGTGAGTTTGACGGGGGATGGGTAGGGGTGGACCCATGTTAAATAGGATTGCAGGTAATTGTGGGGAGACAACCGTGAAAGAGTTCTTGGTTTTGTTGTGCGGGAAGAATTGGTTTGAGGGATAAACTGGTGTATTTAGTAGATGGCAACATTGGTCCCTCAACATATAATATCTTTTGCCATAATTCAGTCCTTAGTGGTGTAATAGATAATGGGGTTTGACATAAACATCCCCACGGTTACTTAAGGAGAGCGTTACACCTTAAGTCCTTGTGGTGTAAAACTTTGCTGATTGGCAGAACTAGGACACGCCATGATATATGTGGCTAGCAGAATGAGTCCTTAGTGGTATATAACTAAGGGAATTGGCAGATTAGCCCCCTAAGGTTATAAATAACCACTTTTGTCTTAAAGTCTTTGAAATCCAACTTTAAAGACACTCGGCAAATTCAGTCCCCCAAAAGTTGTAATTTGGCTTTTACTCCTTCTTTGAATTTGTCGGGGTTTGACTTGGGCTTTGACTTTGGCTTCTCTTCACGCTCTTTTCATTCTCGTGCTCAGTTTTGTTGTTTTTGGCTTTGTTTTTGTCATTTTCTTGAATGTCCGTTTCCTGCACAATACAATTGCAAAACAAACATATATTTGGCATTTTTTGTCTGTTTTTGGTCATTTAGGCTCGTTTTATTTGGTATAAAATATGTGTAATTTAGCACATATTAACAACCAAAGTTGGCGTTCCCGTAACGGTCAACATCCCAATCATTTCATACTTTACATACTTTTACAAAGCAAGTGGCGATATCTACCACTTTATACAAAACTTTACATCGTTGACTTATAGACGTATCAACGAATAATCGATCCTTCATATAATTCCTTCTGTCTAAGCTTTTGCGAAACGATTATCTCTAAACTTTCCTCCTCTTTTTTTGTTGTGATTTTTCTAATATTTTCGTTTTTTTACAATACAATACTATAAAACTCGGTGTGATTTCACCATCTTCACAATCATAATAACTCCTGATAATTCCTTCGATAATTCTTCGTTCTTCGGACGTACCAATAATTGTGTTGGTAGTAAAAATACATGAGTTTTGGCTACTTTATACATTCTCATTTGCAATGTCTTCCCAACTGTACCAAAGATAGAAAATTGACACAAGACTCGAGAAATACATACTTTACACTTTAAGCGACTAGCAACTGATAAATGAACTTAATCTAACAGGGTAGGCTAAGGTGTAAAGGTATAACAAAAAAACGGTTGGTGTAATTCCTAAAGGATTGGCTCTATTGGTTTTTCTAGGGGTATCTTACTCTTAAGATGAGAGTAAACAAAGGGTTTATACGGGGATTTAACTAACCAGTGTAGTTAGTTAATAAAACAACATATAAAGGCTTTTTGGGTGTAATCCTAGAAATTTACCAATTTAAACAAGTTACTCCATCTAAATCCATAGTACTC
>BQNB010123109.1:0-20158 GCA_026074375.1 Tanacetum coccineum
CCAATGATTGCCAACCATAGATTGGCTTGGTATACGCGCCTTATATCTGCACCTTTGTTAGTCAACCAATGATTGGTTCAGGATCCGAACCTAGTACTTGCAACCTGCAACCTCTGAACCTTTTTCCTACACATTAGACACAAAAGCACACATTTTTCTATTCTTTTGGCATTTTCTGGCTTTTACTTGGCAAAATCCCGGGTATTTATTATATACAATTTAGCATTTATCACTCTAGTTCAAATGTTATGCTATAGAGACTTGTAAGTTTTGCTAAAGAGGTGGTACGAAAACTACAAAGAAATTGGAGGGAAAATGCATATTTTGAATGTTGTACATAATTGGTTTATACTATGAGCTTAAAGGAATTGTACTACGGTTTTGGAGGGAAAAAACATATTCAAAAGTAATGCATTGTACACTTGTACACATGCCTTGAAAGCTTGTACATTTATTTTGTATGTAAACATTACATATAGTTAGGGTTTTGTTATAAACGTTAACGTTTAAAATCTGTTTTGATATAACATTATGGAAAGTACGTTAAATAGATAACGTATGGATTTTAGAACATATTACTTGACATATTAGAATGTTTACTTGCCATAAACGTTGATGGAATTGGTATTGGTGGTTGCGTGTCGTTTACTTTTGAAATGTAAGTTATGTTACATTATGGATGGAATAAAGAAAAAATCTTTCCATGAAAATGGTTGCATCTAATTTAATAAATGGAAATTACATTGAGGAAAATTGCATCTAATTTAATAGATGGATAATTACATAGAGGAAAATTGTAGGTTGTTATAGTCTCCCAACCTTAAAGAAATCTCGTCCAGAGATTTAGTTAGATGATGGGGTGATGTTTGAAAATAGATGTGGATATTTGGCATGAATTTGATCTTCGCGTTCCCACGTAAATTATGGTCCTCTTTTAGAGTTCCATCTTACTTTGATTATAGGGATACAACTTTGTCTCAGTTGCTTGACTTCTCGATCCATAATCTCCACTGGTTCTTCCATAAAGTTGAGTTTGTCATCGAGCCGAAGCTCTTTCATTGGAATGACGAGAGATTCGTCAGATAGGCATTTCTTTAGATTAGAAACATGGAAGGTACTGTGGACATTACTGAGTTCTTTAGGAAGCTCAAGTTTAATGCCTCTGCGGCCGACCATATTTTTAGGATCTTAAATGGTCTAATGTACTAGGGCGTTAAGTTTTCCTCGCTTTCCGTATTGGGTGACACTTTTTGAGGTGACTATTTTTAATATATAACACGATCTCCAACTTGGAATTTCCAATGGCTTCGCACTACGTTGGCATAACTCCTTTGCCGATCTCTTGTAGCTTGCAAGTGTTGTCAGATTTGTACTATCTTTTCGGTGGTTTTATGTATTATCTCTGGTCCTGTGAGTTCGTTACATCTCCAAACTTCGCCCAGCAGAATGCGGCTCGTCATTTTGACCATAAAGTGCCTCGAATGGTGTTGCCTTAATACTGGCATGGTAACTGTTATTGTAAGAAAACTCTATCTTGGTAAGTGTCTTTCCCACCCTTTTCCAAAATCTATGACACAGGATCACGCAAGAATAATCTTCGAAGTCCGTTAGTGTTTAGATGGTTCTTTCACTTTGGGTCCATCCTGTCTACAGGATGATATGTCTGTACCTAATGTCTAATAAGTACCCAAAGCTTCTGACTTGACCATAAGAATTCTGGATGTGAAATGTTTGTACGATCCGAGATGATAGTATCGGCACTTAATGCATGTGAATATTATTTCCTTTATATAAAAAACTTCGTAAGGGTTTCACTCTATATGTTGCTTTGGTGGGGATGAAAATGTGCTCGATTTGGTTAAGGCGGTCTATAATGACACCAATTTGTGGTCATGTGTCGCTTGATGTTTTGGGTAGTTTTTGTTATGAAGTCCATCATTATTGTCCTTTTCATATCTTCCATTGTAGGAATCTTTGGTTGTATCAGTAAGCCAGTGGCTTCTGACATTCTGCTTTTACTCTAGAGAATTGTCAAACACTTGCCAAATACTCATGGATGATTGCCATCATGTTAGGCTACCAATATAGTTTCTATTGATCTGATACCATTCTTGTCAGTACTGGGTGAAATGGAATACTTTGATTTAAGGGGATTCATGCATGATCAAGTCCATCAATTACCAAAGAGTGGTAAACTCAACTTTCAATTCTTCGATACCATCGGGTTCCATCAAGTTCGTTACTTTCAATTGTTTGTCACTTCCTCGTAGGTTTCTAGTCTTATGATTGTTTCTTCTTTGAATTGCCTCGGTTTGGGGCATCGAGGATTTTGTGATGGGTTATTTTGGTGAAGGGGTCATAACTAAGGCTCTAAACTCGGTCTAGTGGTTTGATTCATTCCTTTCGGTTAAGGCATTGCTTTGACATTGCTCCTTTCCAGCGATGGTAAACGAATATCTCACACTTCGTGATCTTGCAAGAATTCTAACCATCGGCGTATGTCTCATGTTTCAAACTCTTTCTTGATCAAGGATATGCTAACGGACCTTTTTATGTTCAGTGAACAACAGTTACACTTTGTAACACTCGCTACTCGCTCGCTGTGTCTCCAAATTTTAAGAGCGAACCATTACCGCTCCTAATTCAAGGTATGTGATCATGTGGTATAGGTTGTTCTTCATAATGGTTTGAGTTGTCGGGAGGCATATGCAATAACTTTTTCTCTTTGCATTAACATTGCTTCCTTAGACCATTGATTGTGATGAATTTCAGTAAACACGAAAATAGTCATCATTTTCCTTCTGGTATGTTAGATTGTAGCCTTCACTTAGTTTTTGTTTTTGCAGTTGAAACAGCTGTCTCTTGGTTTTATCCCCAAATTTACTTCTGGTTTTTCTAGTTAATTCAGTCGAAAACTTTGCAATCTTTTGAAAAATCTTTGTAAATCTCTGATAATACCGGAGAGTCCTAAGATTGCGTACTTCTATGTGTGTAGTAGGGAGATTCCCAATTCTTAATGCTTCACACTCTTGGTGGAGTCAAAAGTAACTCCTTGACTGTCAATTCACTTTCTAGTGCCCAAGAAATTTACACGTTATGATCCAAAATTCCCACATTTGGAGAACTTGGCATATAATTTCTCTTTTTTGAGTAATTCCAAAATTATCCTCAGGTGATTTACATGTTCTTCTTTGTTATGGGAGTAGATGAGAATATCATCGATGAACACTATCACAAATTTATCCAAGTATAGTTTGCACACACGGTTCATGAGATCCATAAATACAGCAGGCGCGTTAGTTAAACCAAATGGCATCACATGGAATTCGTAATGTCCATACCATGTTTTGAAAGCAGTCTTGGGAATATCTTCATCCCTGACTCACGCACTCGCGCTGGTGAAGCCTGATCCTTAAGTCAATCTATTGAGTAAAACACTCGATCCTTGAATATTCATCGATCCCTGGGCGTAATGGGTAACGATTCTATACGGTTGAGTTTATTCAACTCCAAATAATCGATACACATTCTGAAGATCAATTAAAAAGAAAGACGGGTTCTATTAATTGATTCATAAAATAGTCTCGATCTGTTTCTCATGGCGTGCGTAAGACTTATCTGGGAGCGCCATGGTATATTTCTCTCTATCTCAATATACCTTTAAGGCAGAGCGAAGGATTAGTAGAGGGGAATATGTAGAGGACAACAAGCCTCCGTTTCTGAGGTGGTAAAATGGTCTTCTGGAAGAAAGAATTTCTAGGTTTAAACATTGGTATAATGGTAACAATAGAGAGAAGGAAAAAAAACAGTTTGGTGGTAGCAATAGGAGCTCGTGGTTGGTAGATATATAGGGTGATATTATTAGTCTCGCATTATTGCTTTCATGAATCCTTTCATATATGGATCATCGTTGAAAATGTAAGATGGCTAGCGAGGCAAAAAGTAACTCGCTCCATAAATGACAATCTGAAGGATCAAGATGATGGTGTTCCGGTGAGGCAGGGGAATTAGTCCGATGAAGCCGGGGATTATAGTCAGGAAGAGTATGTAGAGGAAAAAGATTCCTCAAACATCGTATTCTGATGGGATGATAAGAGGGTGGGTGGATGATGGACATAACTGTGTAACAACCTAGGTAAAATAATCATAAGTTTGTTTTTAATAATCTAAATAGATTATGTTTTATTTTACATACTATTCTGGAATTGCGTGGTAGTGGTGATATCATTAAATTACGTCTATTTACAATCATTTTATCCCACGTAGTTTATCACTCCACTTTTATATAACTTATTGCAAGATATTGGTACTTTATTGCTTAAAGTTTAATTATTTGCATGTAATTATGGAGTCACTTGTGATGATGAAGCAAATAAAGGCACAATTCTAGAGCTTAACGGGAAGGACATTTGAAGGATACTATTTTCTGCACCTATTCGCCGTATCCAGTAATGAAGATGTTGGCGTTGCAGCGCACAGCTCAGCACAAGAACACGCGTAATGATCAATTCCTCAAATCCAGAGTATCCACTATAACAATACGCTGTATGCAACAGTTGTTTCATCAGTTCAAAGATACGGCATTTTAATTTGATTGATGGTACTTATCTTATTGATTTGGATCTTATCGCGGGACTCAATTGGAAATTAACCCTATACTCGTCATCCACTTTTCCCATCGGCGATCCAGGAGTATATTTCAGAACACTATAATTACAAGTCTCAAAAACGAGTTTTGGTGTTACGATATCTATGCCTGTATAGTATACAACTAAAGTCGAATTTCTAAAGCTAGATGGAGCATGCAAGGTTCGAGCACTACTCCATAATTCAATAGAAGACATCGTGTTAATTCTTACTTGCTTATTCATATCGATTTTTAATTGTGTGATCAAGTTTGAATATGAAATGATTGTGGGCTAATACCCTCGGGTATTAGCCATGTTAATGAAGATTATAATGTTTGGTTTGTTTTAATCCGGCTTTGCTTAATTTATCGTTGTTGTTTAATTATGTTTATCGCCTTATACTTGTTTATGTGCTTCGACATGTGACCTATCATTCAACTAGGGGGGCACTAGGGTGACCTTAACCAGGTAACATTGATGCAGGGATGGGCTCTCCTTGTTGTGTTTTTATATGCCCGGCCATAGGATCCAAATGACACTTATCATTACTCTTTGATTATGAGATTAGTTGGACTGGCAGGCGACCCGATAATTGTTCAACAAGTATTTTTCTTAATTGATTGGTAATTGATTTTGGTGGTGGACTATCAGCGTGTAAAACAAAAGCAAGCAATAAGTAGGTAAAGTCCCGATGGGCTAGGGTATTAATAGGCATCACTTCTTCTTTAAATTCCTATGGAGGGGGGGGGGGGATTTTTTTTTATAAATTTATAACTATAGGATGCTTTTTGGCTAATTGAGTTAATAGGGACAGGATTGTTCCATGTCATTCGTGTATAGGTCTTAGGAAGTAGAACCGCCTAAGTCTTAAGAATGATATGCCGCCTCGAGATAAGCAGCCATTGCACTAATTAATCAAACCAACATTTAATTGGATTTAACATGGTTAATACAGTTTTCTATTATTTGGTTTGTACCGCTCTTTTGTCTTGTGTTATTTGCTTTAGTGTGTATTGTGCTTAGGATTGATATTTGTCACCATAAACATGTGCCAATCTCTCAGACTGAACACCCCCATCTTATTAGACAACGTATATAACATAGGTTTAACCAGTAGATAGACTAATTAAAATACTGATAGAATTTAGGATTAATGTTCTACTCTTAGTGTTCGACACCCTACTTATCATGAACTCCATCTTGACCGGGTACACTGCTCGTTAAAGTGTTGTTTTAGGTTTGTCGGCTAAATATAAATGTAAAACTTGATAATCAAATAATTGCCCTACACGACAGCTCATCAGGTTTTTGGCGCCGCTGCTGGCGAGTGAATTAATTAAACCTTATTTTTATCAGTATTTCTAACCTTTAACTAATTAGTTTAGCCTAATTTAATCACTTAAATTTTGTTTGTATTTATCTGCATTTAAATCGTTTGTTTAATTTCCTTGCATTTAATTGTTTTTAAATAGTATTCTGTTATGACTGATCACCTGATACGCCGTATCCACCAGTTGGATACGACGTATCAAACCTTCTGATCAGGACAGCGTATTGAGTTTTGTTGTCTAAATAGCGTATCTGTTTCACAACAATACGGTGTATTCAATAAGCTCTATACGGCGTACTGATATTCAACAGACCCATACGGCGTATTCAAACCAATTGAATACGGCGTATTTGTCATCTGATACAATAACAGTAGTAAAACTCCATCTGGCCAAATTTGATTTCTCTCATCAGAACATATCCTACTGATTTATTGTCATTTGTTTCAGGTAGTGCATGACAAGAAGTTCTACCAAGGAACTACTCTCACCTTTCGAAAACCCAGAACAAAAACTTCGCTCAAAGAGGAGGCTTTTCGATACACCAAGTCTCGTATAATCGAATTCGCCGAAGTTCGATCATAATTTTGACGTCGAGGAACAATCAGAGGAAGAAGTAAGAGAAATAATGACGGAAACAATGGAGCAGTATATGAGCAAAACCCGACAGAATTACGGGTCGAGCGTTACTAGGCCCACAATCAACCAAGACACACCCTTTGAATTGAAGGGGTAATTTCTCAAGGAACTTCATGATAATACTTTTAGTGGCTCAGAACATGAAGATGTAAACGAGCACATCAAAAAGGTTCTAGAGATTGTTGACTTATTTCACATCCCAAAAGTAACTCAATATCAAATCATGCTTCAAGCCTTTCCTGTATCCCTCACTGGAGCTGCAAGTAGATGGCTAAGGAACCAGCCATCAAGATCAATTACAACCTAGGAGGTTCTCAAAACTAAATTTCTAAACAAATACTGCCCACCTGCCCATACTGCAAAGAAAATGGAGGAAATCAACAACTTCCAGCAGGAACCCGATGAAAGCCTTTTCCATTCATGGGAAAGATTTAAAGAGTTGTCAATGAAGTATCCTCAACATTATTTGACCGATATGCAGGAATTCATCTTGTTTTACAATGGGCTTGATGTTCCAACTCGACAAATCTTGGACTCAAAGGGTGTCATACCTTCCGAAACTGCTGCTGATGCTAAAATAGCCATCCAAGAAATGGCTAAGTACTCTCAGAAATGGCACAATGGAACATCATCAAGGACCAGAAGTACTAAAACTTCTAACGGGCTTGCTGCTATCCAAGCCCAACTCAACAATCTCGAACGAGAAATAAAGAAAGTAAATAAGAAAGTGTACGCTGCTCAAGTCAGATGCGAAATATGCAAGGGACCACACTATACAAAAGATTGTCCACAAAAGGAAGAATGGAAAACTTTAGAAGAAGCTTACTATACACAGTTTGGTGCACCCTATCAACCTGGAGGACAATATAGAGCAGTAGGGCCAGGATTCTACCAACGAAACAATGGAAATTCTTCGTATCCTGATCGAAGACTGAGCCTGGAAGAATCACTGACAAAATTTATGGCAGAATAAGCTAAAAGGCATAAAGAAAACTCGAACATAATCAAGGAGATCCGAGCTTCTACCGATGCAGCAATAAGAAACCAATGAGCTTCGATTAAGACCTTGGAAATACAAATCAGACAAATGAGCAAGGTCTTGTAAGAAAGAGGGTTTGGAAGCCTACCCAGCTCTACAGAGACAAATCCTCGAGACCATGTCAAATCGATCTCAACTGCTAAAGCTGATTTTTCTAGGATGCGCCGTATCGAATGTGATCCATACGTCGTATCGGGCACATAGCACAGGAGCATATCGTCTGAAACAGTCCTTTTCCCAGGATGACTGTTGAACTTCGGCTATAATGATTGGAGAGAGGTACAAGATGTAAAGATTCTGGATGCTTATGATCACACCTTACCTTAGAATAAAAAGACCCAGGGAGCTTTACTTTACCTTGTTTTATTCATAATATATGTTTTGATAAAGCTTTTGTTGACCTAAGAGCAAGTGTGAGTGTTATGCCATTTTCTACCTACACCAACCTTGGTCTAGAGATTTTATTTCACACTAGTTTGACCATAGAACTAGCTGACCGAACCATTAAACAACCAAGGGGTATTGCCAAAAATGTGCTAGTAAGTACAGGCAAATTTATTTTCCCTATAAACTTTATCATCTTGGACATACCCAAGGATGACGATGTCCCTTTAATCCTCGGACGACCATTCTTATCAACTGTCCATTCCAATATTGATGTCTTCAAAAGGAAGATTACTTTACGGGTCGGGGAAGAAAAACTTGTTTTAAAAGTATAAAGCCTGCCCCTAGCATAATTAAAAGGGTCTTTGGGATAAAAAGTCTTGATTCAAAAACAAAGCTTATAGGAGAGGTTGATGAACCATTCGACCCAACTTATGGTAATTACATAGAATTAAATGATTTGGACGCACCTCTACAACCTAAAACAAATCAAGATGTTTTTGAGCCAACTTTTGTTAAAACCAACTCTTATAAAATGAAATTTTCTTGTGTAATCGGGTATAAGCCTGTTATCGCTGACCTCCTCCCTTTCTTGCCCATTAACCTAATGTATAAAAGTTTTTATTATTCCATAATTGGGGACAAGGATGAAAGGGAGAGTCATGCCGAAACTTTGATCGATATACATGTTTTCGTCAAAAGTTTTTCTATTATTTCAGGTTTTACTATCATTGACGATGATGATATGACAAAAGACGTTGTGCTCGGCATGAGATTTTGCAAGAAGTATGCATCATGCCAAAGGATTATGAAGAAATTCGCTCTTGGGAATAATTGTGAGCGAATCATGGAGGAAGAATGAAGGAATGAAGAAAAAGGTCGAACTTAAAGACCAGCTGAAACAAAAGTGCTTCCCCAAGAGACAACTCGGTCAATTTAATTGTTTTTCACATTTTAATTGTTTGTTGCACGAGTCTGTCTTCCCAGACACTCTATACGGCATATCAAACCCCTCTGGATACGGCGTATAGAGATGTCTGGACGTTATCAGTTTTTAAAACTAAATATTTAATTTCCAGTAATTTAATTATTTCTACAGGAACAATACGGCGTATCCTAGGGTTTAGGATACGGCGTATTGATCCCTGTATAATTGTGTGTTTAATTGTTTTCTTGTACCATTGTAGCGAGATAGAATTTGCACTTGTCTTTTAATCTTTTATACAGGACCTTACTGAAACTATGATATGGTATATGCTGAAAAAGACATGTGTTGAACTTATCCGGGCATGCTGAAGCCCTAGTCAACACACTTTTTGCTCAAGGACTCATCTTGGAGAATTATCACGAGCAAAACATCAGGGAGTTTTCCGTTCTAATTCTATTTTCCCTTATTATTTAATTGTTTTATCTATACAACGAGGACGTTGTATAATTTAAGTGGGGGGATGGAGAATTAGAACGTACTTGTCTTCTTTTTTACAAAATAACATGCAAAGTGCTTAAAAACGGCCAAAATTTAAAATTTTTTCAGCATGACTTTTGTAAAAATCACTAGTTACATTACCTAGCGCACTATAACCCTTGATATATATTGTGAGAATTAAGCATATTCCATTTCCAACTGTCTACTAAAATTCCACAAAATTATGAGTGTGTCGGTGATGTAGTGGACTTTAGAACTTGGCCTGGTATATCACTCGAGACCGCCATAATTAGTACTATGGATTTAGATGGAAGAACATGTTCAACTGATAAATTTCTAGGATTAAACCAAATAGCCTACATGTTATAAAAATAACTAACCATACTGGTTAGTTAAATCCCATGTAACCCTTGATTACTCTCATTTTAAGAGTAAAATCGCCTAGAACAACCTGTTGAGTCATTCCTTTCTTTTTCTACACCATATTATATGTTTCATTACACCTTTGCACCTTAGCCTACAATGTAGATTAAGCCTTTTTCTCTTTGTTGCTAGTTGCTTTCGTGTAAAGTTTTGTATTTCCTGTGTCAAAGTGAAAATTTTCTATCTCTGCAATGGTCGGGAAATTGTACAATGCAATGGGAAAAATATGTAGCTCGTAAGTTTTGCTACTTTCGCGATTATGAATTATGTCTGAAGAAGAAGTGCTACAAGGAAAAAAATTATCCGGACAAATTATGATAGTGAAGACGGTGAAATCACACCGAGGTTTATTATGTATTGTTTAAAAAAAAAGAGAAGGAAGAAAAATAGTCAGTTCAAAAGAAGTTTATAACAAAGGAATTACTTAGAAGGATCGATTATTCGTTGATACGTTACAAAATCAACGTTGTAAAGTCTTGTAAAAAGTGGCTAATATCACCACTTATGTAAAAGTATGTAAAGAGCGGGATGTAAAGGAAGTTGACCGTTATGGGAATGCCAACTTAGGTTGTCTTTATCATTTCTGTGATCGAGGCATCTGTCTATATGTTCGAGTCTTTGTCATGGAACAATTAGGGGAAAGTTACTAGCAACCGTACCTTATTTTTTGGCTTAATCTATTTGTTTTGTGAATTTTACTTAACACCCATTTTCCTTCCCTTTCCTAGCAACAAACCTTAGTGTCTACTCAAACGAGGAATTGTTCGAGCATGCATGTCTATTCCGTCGTTACGGCCATGTATGCATGTCTAGTTGCCTTGTTGGATGACGACTTTTGGTAAAAGTTAGAAGCTCCCTACCCTATATCATTCTTTATCCTAACCGCTGGTTAAACACGAACAGGGATGTGCTCGGATTATATATGTCTATTCTGTCATTACAGACGTGTATGTACGATACATCTGCCTTGTTGGTGTGGTACTTATGGTGAAAGAGTGTTGAATGATCAACCGTAAGCCTTCTTAACACAATTTAGCTTTTGACTTGTTCTTCCTTAGTTTTAGCGGTGGAGATGTGTATCCTTGCCAAGCCTATGATACGAAGCTAATCACGACCGAGCAATTGAGCGTACTACTTAAATGTTGCACCCTAGATTAGTTGAGTTATCTGAGTGTTTTCATTTCCATATTTCGCGAGGAGCTCAATTATGTACAGGTGATTAGGACAAAACGATGCTTAAACAGAAAATCCTCAACTTCGGTCGGGACACATTTTCATAAACTAAAACTTTTTCTAAGGTCTACTTGAGGACAAGTAGGATTTAAGTGGGGGTATATTTGATGACATCAAATAACGTCACTTTATTATATCATTTATCCCATCTATTTTGACCACTTTTATATAATTATTGCATTATTTGGTACTTAATTGCTTTAAAGTTGATAAATGCAGTAATTCAGGAGTGTTTTGTAAAGATAAGCTAAAAGGCGCATAATTTGGAGCTAAAACGAAGACATTTGAAGATTGCTAAACTTTCACCAATATGCTGTATCCAACTTAAGAGATACGGCGTATCTGCGCCAAGACTTCACAAGAAAACGCGTTTGACCAATTCCCAATACGACGTATCCATGTTGTCTACATACGCCGTATCCATAAAGATAACTATTCGAAGATACAGTAAATCAAGTAAATTGGGAATGATATCAAAGATTTATTATGAACGTAGCGTGCACTCCAAGGAATCCAGCCCAATACGCCGTATCGACCTTGTTGGATACGGCGTATCGAGTCTTTTTTAGACACTATAAATAGAAGACTCAAAAACGAGTTTTTAGTGTGCAATATCATATTCTTTATACCATAATCACTAAAGACGAATCTTAGAAGAGAAGATCAGCCACCAAGGTCAAGCATTGAACACGAATCCATAGAAGACATCGTGTAATTTTTACTCTCTTAATCGTTCGATTTTCATTGTTTGATTATGCTTGTATAATTACAATGGTTGTGGGATAATACCCTCGGGTATTAGCCATCTTAATGAAAGTTCAATGTTTTGTTTGTTTTAAAATCGATTTCTTAATTTATCGTTGATTGTTTAATTATGTTTATCACCTCATACTTGTTTATGTGTTTGAATATGCGACCTATCATTCAACTGGATCTAGTGATACAGACCAAGTAATCTAGATACCGGGATAGCTCTCCATATCGTGTTTCATATTACTGGACCAATAGGATCACAAATAACGTTTTGTCTTTGTATTTTGATTATGAGCTTAGTTAGACCGGTAGGTGACCCCTTTATGTTTCAGCAATTATGCTCTTAATTAACTGATAAAGATTGGAATAGTGGACTACCAGTATATAAAACACCGTCAAACAATAAGTGGGTAAAGTCCCGTTAGGCTAGGGTTTTAACAGGATCACCACTACTTTAATTCTCTATGATAGATTATAATTAAACTAAATGATGCTTTATGCGGATGCGTTAATTGTGACAGGATTAATCGTGTCTAGGTCTTAGGATGATGTCCCGCCTAAGTCTTAAGAATGATATGCCGCTTTGAGATAAGTAAATCATTGCACTAAAACAAACAAACTAGCATTGAACCGGATTTAATATGGCTAATACGGTTTTCTATCAGTTGGCTTGTACCGCTTTTCTATCTTTCAATCTTCTTCTTTTATGTTTATTGTGTATTGAATTGGTATTTGTTTCCACCAAACCTGTGCCAGTCTCTTAGGCTGAAAACCCCCATATCATTAGATAACGTACATAGCATAGGTTTAACCAGTAAATAGACTAATTAAAATACTGATAGAATATAGGATTAATGTTCCACTTTTAGTGTTTGACACCCTACTTACCGCGAACTCCATCTTGACCGGGTACACTGCTCGTTAAAGTATTGTTTTAGGTTTTACGGCTAAATATAAATTTAAAACTTGATAATCAAATAATTGACCCTACACGACAGCACATCACGTCACAAGAATATCATGATCAGTTGGCACATGCAAATGAAGTAAGAAAGAAAATATGGAGAAAATCTTTTGTTAAATCAAAACCAAAATTTTTCAAAAACATCGGTTTCTTACCTAATTCAAAATCGATCAGTAAAAGTCGACAAGCTTATAATGTAATGACGAATAACATAAATCATTTTCGAGAACTTGTTGATCAAGCTTGGGAAAAACATTCTCATGATCATTTTCGTACACCATCTGCTCATGATATGGAAATCCTAATTAAAACATGTTTGATGCCTCTTGCCCTAAAGACACAAAATGATAGTTTCAAATTTGTTCATGAACTTAAGCAAGAAATGCATGCTAATTTAAAGTATGTTGAATCCCTTGAAAAAGAAATTGACGAACTTGAATATGATAAAGCAGATTTTTCAAACATGTATGATCTACTTCTGTAAGAGTGTGTTTCACAAGATGTTATGTGTTCTTATATGCATTCTTTATCTGATTTAGAGGCTCACACTTAACTGCAATGCTTGTATTTTTATAAAGTCAAAGAATGTGACTGTCTTGCACAAAAGCTTTCTAAACAAACTGAAATTGTTAGTAAAGAAGTTTATAATGAGCTTTCACGAAGTCTTGCTAAATTATAAAAACACTCGATTTCTCTTGAACTTGCTTTACAACAATGTCAAGAACAAATGAAAAATGACACAGTTTGCAAAGAAAAAGCCTCAAATGTATTTCTAAAAGAACGTGAACAATATTTCAAAATACAAGATCTGAAAGCTCAATTGCAAGACAAGAACATTGCCATAAGTGAGTTAAAGAAACTCATTGATAAATGCAAAGGAAAGTCTGTGGAAACTAAGTTTGATCAAACATTTATTGTTCGTTAACTAAATGCTCAAAGGATTCCAAAACCATCAGTTTTAGGCAAACCGACTCCTTTTTCAGACTCTCTTAAGAGGAAAAGTTTTTCACAGACAAAGTCAGTTCCCAAAACTAATGTGTCAGAGGGTTTATCAAAACCGATCACTACACAGATTTTGTCTCAAACAACAAGGCAAGCTGTAAGAAACATAAATGTGTTTAAACCAGGAATGTATCGAATTGACACAAGGCCAACATAAACTAGAGCACCACAGTTGCCTCAGACTTCTAGGAATACTAATCCTCGCGTGTCTACCTATACATGAGTAATTTACAGAACTAATGTTAGCAGACCACCACTTAGGAGCACTCAAATGAAAGATAAGGTCGTGCCAAACAATAGTCAAGTGAAGTTTAAGATGACTAAAGTAGAAGACCACCATAGGATTTCTAGTATATCTAATAAAACAAAGTCTGTAACTGCGTTTAATGACAGTTTAAAATCCAGAACTTCGAATGTTAATGTTGTTTGTGCTACTTGTGGAAAATGTGTGTTTAATTCGAATCATGATGCTTGTGTTTCTAAATTTATCCATGATGTGAATGCTAGAACTAAGAAGCCTAAAGTAGTGCCTATTAGTACTAGAAAACCTAAAAGTCAAGCGAACAAATCTATTGCAACACCACATAAGAAAACAGTTGCATCCGACTCCACTATCCAGAAATCTAAGAGTTACATTAGGATGTTATATGAGAACACAAATAAGGCATGGAAATGGTGGATAGAAAAACAATGTTCCTCAGGATATAACTGGAAGCCTAAGCCAAAAACGATTTGGGTACCTAAAATTAAGAAAGAAAATGTGAAAAAGAGTTAGTTTTGCTATAGATAATGCATCTAGGATAACTAATGTCTTGAAAATCACAAATACTTTTGGATCCAATTTGTCAAATGTTTCATCATCCTCTAATTCTCTTGCAGATTGTTTAACTCATCCTATTCATTGTTGACTCTGGATACACCAAGCATATGACGGGAAACCTCAAGCTACTGTGTAATTTTGTTGAGAAATATCTGGGTACCGTTCGTTTTGGCAATGATCAATTTGCTCCAATTCTTGGTTACAAAGATTTGGTTCAAGGAAATATCATGATCATCAGGGTTTATTACAACGAAGGCCTCAATCACAATCTCTTCTCGGTTGGTCAATTTTGTGACGCGGATTTAGAGGTTGCTTTCTGGAAATCTACTTGTTTTGTTAGAGATCTTCAGGGAAACGATTTACTCACTGGTAATCGTGGATCTGATCTTTATACAATTTCTCTTCAAGAAACGACTTCATCAACTCCAATCTATTTCATGGCTAAAGCCTCACCAACTAAAGCATGGTTATGGCATCGAAGGCTTTCTCATCTTAACTTCAACTACATAAACCTACTTTCCAAGAAGGATATCATGATTGGTTTACCTAAGTTGAAATATGTCAAGGATCAACTATGTTCTTCTTGTGAACTGAGTAAAGCAAAAAGGAGCTCATTCAAGACAAAGGCTATTCTAAGTTCAAAAGGACGGATAAATTTGCTTAATATGGACTTATGTGGTCCTATGCATGTTGCAAGCATCAATGGGAAGAAATACATTCTGGTAATTGTTGACGACAACTCCAGATATACTTGGACTCTATTTCTAAGATCCAAGGATGAAACACCAGAAGTTCTAAAAGATTTTCTTAAGATGATTCAACGCAATCTTCAAGCTCAAGTGATTACTATTTGAACTGAAAGAGGCCCTGAGTTCTTAAACAAGACACTTCATTTATATGTCAAAGAAGAAGGAATTGAGCATCAAACTTCTACTCCTCGAAAACCTAAACAAAACGGTGTTGTCGAAAGACGAACCTGTACTCTAGTTGAGGCTGCTCGAACGATGCTTTTAGCTTCTAAACTTCCTTTGTTCTTTTGGGCTGAAGCAATTGCAACTGCATGCTATACTCAAAATAGATCTATAATCATCCCAACACATGAGAAGACTGCATATCACATCATCAGTGATAAGAAACCTTCAATTAGACACCTTCACATCTTTGGTTGCAGCTGTTACTTAACCAGAGATGGTAAAAATCTTGACAAGATAAAAGAAAAAGGGGATCCATGCATTCTGGTGGGATACTCCACTCAGTCTAAAGGATATAGAGTTTACAACAAGAGAACCCGATTGATAGTTGAATCCATACATCTTAGATTCGATGAGATCAAAGAGATGTCTGAGACGTCTGTTGATAATAACACTTAAGGCCTCGCTCTCCAACGATAAAAGGCGTTAGATTATGACAACTCTGGCCCCACGCCCCAACTACAAAATGTTTCTCCTTCAGCAGATACAACAGCTCCATCACAAAAAGAGTTGAATCTTCTATTCGGTCCTTTGTACGATGAATTTTTCACTGCAGGTACTTCAAGTGTCAACAAGTCTTCTTCTCCCACCGATAATTCTAAACAACAAGACACACCACCTACAACGAATATTCAGTCTTCAACGGAACCAACAACTCCAACTACAAATGTTCTTGCTGAGAAAAAAAATGATAATCAAGCAGCAGATACACAGTTCCAACAAGATAAATTTATCAATCCTATCTGTATACCAGTACGAGAAGTTGCTGAGTCTTCCTCACGCAATATTGATAATTCAAACATGCATACCTTCTATCAACCATACGATTTCAAATATCGATGGACCAAAGATCACCCACTAGAACAAGTTCATAGAAATTCTACCAAGCCAGTGCAAACAAGACGACAACTTGCAACGAATCCTAAAATGTGTATGTTCGCACTCACCGTGAGTACAGCTGAACCAAAAAACATTAAGGAGGCAATGGCTGATTTCGCATGGATAGAGGCAATGCAAGAAGAGCTTCATCAGTTTGACAGACTACAAGTCTGGAACTCATCGACAAACCCTTTGGCAAGAATGTAATCAAACTAAAGTGGTTATGGAAAAACAAAAAGGATGAAGATCAAACTGTTATTCGCAATAAGGCATGACTTGTAGCTAAGGGATATGCTCAGGAAAAGGGTATTGATTTCGATGAATCATTTGCTCCAGTTGCTCGCTTAGAACCTGTTTGGATTTTCGTCGCCTATGCTGCAAAAAAGTCTTTTACAATATATCAGATGGACGTGAAAACAACATTTCTTAATGGTCCACTGAAGGAGGAGGTTTATGTTGCACAACCAGATGGGTTCGTTGATCCTGATCATCCAGAATAAGTTTACCATCTAAGGAAAGCTCAATATGGTTTGAAACAAACCCTAAGAGCCTGGTATGATGAACTCTCAAATTTCCTGATGTCCAAAGGTTTACTAAAGGTACCATTGACCCTAATCTATTCACAATAAGATACGGGGAGGACAATCTACTTGTGCAAATTTACGTCGATGACATTATTTTCGGGTCTACAAACCCTAAATTTTCTAAAAGTATTGAAAAACTAATGCATAGTAGATTTGAGATGTCCTTAATAGGGAAAATGAAATTCTTTTTAGGACTTCAGATCCACCAATCCCTATAGTTTTGAAAAGCGCGCCTAGGCTCTATGGTTCAAAGGCTCAAGCTCTAGGGAATTTTCAGATCGAGGCTCCGCACATGCACAAGGCTCACAAAAAGCCCAGATCCTTAGGATTTAGAGCCTTGAGCCTAATAGCGCCTAGGAAAGGTGATGGATTTTGAAACTTTCTTTTCGAATTTAACATTTATCGCTCTCATATGTTAATAATAGATTACCTAGAAACTACCTAGAAACTAAATAAATCAATCAATTTGAGTGTTTGGTCGTTCAATTCAAGTGTGTGCACATACAGACTCCTCCTTCTATTTTACGCATGAGATAACGTAATCTCGTCATGCCATGAATCTGATACATTGCTTGATATTTTTAGTTTAACTATTCAATTTTTTAGATACATTAACTATTTTAGTGTTATTTAAGTCATCATTAATCTATAAATTCTCGCTTAAACTATTATAATTTACTTCAATTTAATGCGACTCGTATTCATAAAGCCCACGCCTTAATCTGCGCCTTGCCTCAAGGCTTCATAAACCCCTTTGCGCCTTAGTACGCCTTGAGCCTTTCAAAACACTACCAATCCCCACGAGGTATCTTTATCAATCAGGCCAAGTACTATTTAGAAATACTTAAAAAACATGGTATGGATAAATGTGATAGTGTTGGTACACCAATGGCTACTAAAGCTAAACTGGATGCAGACTTGAGTGAAAAACTCATAGACCAAATTGACTATCGTAGTAAAATCGGGTCACTCACGTATCTGACATCTAGTAGACCAGACATAGTGCAAGCAATATGTTATTGTGCACGTTATCAAACAAGACCGATTGAAAAACACCTCAAAGAGGTTAAAAGGATCTTTTGATAGTTAAAAGGTCATGCACTACCTGAAACAAATGACAATAAATCATTAGGATATGTCCTGATGAGAGAAATCAAATATAGAATTGAAACAAATGGATTTTTGGTCTGCTACTGTATCAGTTGACAGATACGTCATATTCAATTAATTGGAATACGCCGTATAGGTCTGTTGAATTACCAATACGCCGTATTGAATTCACTGAATACGTCGTATGTTTGGAAAAACAGATACGTCATTTAGACTATAAAACTCAATACGTTGTTCTGGGTAGAAGGCTTGATACGTCGTATCCAACAGGTGGATACGGCGTATGAGGTGATCAGTCAGAACAAAATACTAATTAAAAACAATTAAATGCGAGAATTTAAACACGTAATGCGAATAAATACAAACAAGATTTAAATAATTAGATTACATTAAACTATACTAATTAATGGTCAGAAATACTAATAAGAATAAGGTTTAATTAATTCACTCCCCGGCAACGGCGCCGAAAACCTGATGTGCTGTCGTAAGCAATTATTTATTATCAAGTTTTTTACATTATATATTTTACCGACAAACCTAAAACAACACTTTAATGACATTGTACCCTTGGGGCCCCCCCCAAATGATAGAGTTTCGCGGTAAGTAGGGTGTCGAACACATAAGATGAAACTTAATCCTATATTCTACCAGTATTTTTAATTAGTCCTATTTACTATTAAACCTATGCTATAAAATCGTTGTCAATGAATATGGGGTTTTTAGCCTGAGAAGACTGCACAGGTTTTGGTGAGACAAATATCAATTTCAATAGACAATAAACATCAAGAAGAAAATTAGAAGATAGAAAAGCGGTACAAGCCAAATGATAGAAAACTGTATTAGCCAAATTAAATTTGGTTCAATGTTGGTTTGTTTGTTTTAGTGTAATGATTTACTTATCTCGAAGCGGCATATCATTCTTAAGACTTAGGCGGGACATCATCCTAAGACCTAGACACGATTAATCCTGTCACAATTAACGCATCCGCATAAGGCATCCTTTAGTTTAATTATAATCTATCTTAGGGAATCAAAGCAGTGGTGATCCTGTTAAAACCCTAGCCCAACGGAACTTTACCCACTTATTGTTTGACAGTGTTTTATATACTGGTAGTCCATAATTCAAATCTTTATCAGTTAATTAAGAGCATGATTGCTGAAACATAAACGGGTCACCTACCGGTCCAACTAAGCTCATAATTCAAAGACAAAGACAGAACATTATTTGTGATCCTATTGGTCCAGTAATATGAAACACGATATGAAGAGCTATCTCGGTATCTAGATTACTTGGTCTGTATCACTAGATCCAGTTGAATGATAGGTCGCATATTCAAACACATAAACAAGTATGAGGTGATAAACATAATTAAACAATCAACGATAAATTAAGAAATCGTTTTTAAAACAAACCAAATATTGAACTTTCATTAAGATGGCTAATACCCGAGGGTATTAGCCCACAACCATTGTAATTATACAAGCGTAATCAAACAATGAAAATCGAACGATTAAGAGAGTAAAAATTACACGATGTCTTCTATGGATTCATAATCAATGCTTGACCTTGGTGGCTAATCTTCTCTTCTAAAATTCGTCTTTAATGAGTATGGTATAAAGAATATGATATTGCACACTGAAAACTCATTTTTGAATCTTCTACTTATAGTGTCTAAAAAAGTCTCGATACGCCGTATCTGGCTAGGTCGATATGGCGTATTGGGCTGGATTCCTTGGAGTGCGCGCTACATTCTTAATCAATGAGTGATATTATTCCCAATTTACTTTTATTACTGTATCTTCGAATAGTTATCTTCATGGATACGGCGTATGGAAGCAGTCTAATACGCCGTATTGGGAATTGGTCAAACGCGCTTTCTTGTGAAGTCTTGGCACTGATACACCGTATCTCTATTGTTGGATACGGCGTATGTAGTCAGAAATTAGCAATCTTTAAATGTCTTCATTTTAGCTC
>BQNB010123110.1:0-15001 GCA_026074375.1 Tanacetum coccineum
TATAGAAGTTTAGGGTTCATTTTTTTTATAAACCTAAATGATATACATCCTCCCTCTCTCTCTCTCTATAACAATCCGGCGCCTCCCATTTTTTTCCCGACCATTATCCGGCGATATTTTCGGCCACTCCAGCCGAGCCACGCCACCCTCCACCATCATCCACATCACCACCGAATCTATCATCAACACCATATCACCATCTTCACCACCTCCGCAACCCATTTCCCCCGCTGCCACACCGAACCAACATCATCACCACCTCTATCCAGCCCACCATGGGGTGCGTTGGGTTTGACAGAGACGAACCACAAGGGTGCGTCGGGTCTGTCTCAAACCAAAAAGGGTGCGCGCGGCTTATTATAGGAACAAAAGGGTGCGTGTGGTTATATACAGAAGGGTGTGTTGAGGTTTATAACACCACGAGGGACGTTTGTTTCTAGGTTATGCAACGCATAGGGTGCGTTTGATGCTCGGTGCAAGCCAAGAATAGGGTGCGTCTGTTTGGTGGCTAACACAAGGGGTGTTTGCTTTCCAAGTCAGCAAGTAGGGTGCGTTGGTATGTTGTTATACTCAGCCCTAGGATGCGTTTTGGTTTAAGCTTGCACCAGCAGGGTGCGTTTGGTTTTGGGTTTAACACGAGGGGTGTGTTCGTTTGAATGGTCGCAGACAAGGGTGCGTTGGTTTTCGTGGGGTAACAACATAGGGGTATTTGTTTTGCTGAAAATCAGCTTTCGGGCGTGTTTGGCTTAGGTTTTAGAATCGTAAGGTGCGTTTGGTTTTCATATGACAGCAAGGATGCGTTTTCGTTGGTTGTCATAGTCATATTAGGGTGTGTTTGGGTGGGCAGTTAACACCCAAAGGAGTGTGTGGGTTAGCAGCAGAATTGGGTGCGTTTGGTTTACATAGACTAGGGTGCGTCGGGTTGGTTTAGCCGCACATTAGGTGCGTTTGGTTTGGACAGCACCCAAAGGGTGCGTTTGGGGTTTTAAAATGCATAGGGAGCGTTTGGTTTTGATGACAGCCTCTTAAGGGGTGTTGGTTTAGTAGAAAACCCTCAAGGGTGCGTTTGGTATAACAAGGTATACACAAAGGGTGTGTCTTAATTTATATAAATCGAATAAATCATAAGACTTTATAAATATAAAACCGGATTAAATGGTGGTTAATGGTTAAATAAATGTGTCATATTATTTAGTCTCGCCTAATTATATATAGTGATCACTCAAGTAAATTGCGACACGAATAGATTGAAAAAGGATTAAGTTATATAAATTTTAAGATTTTTAATTTGTAATATTTCAATAACCGGATAAACAAACGGAAACTATACTTTTCAAATGGGATAACTATTTTAGCAAACCGTCAAGGAAACAATATACTAGATTATAAAATATTATTTTATATTTTATAATTGTCAACTGGGAATTAACATCATAACCTTTGTAAAAGCTTTAAAAACATAATGTACATGATTTATAACTTTAAAACGTACGTTTACTTTTATGCTAAGAACTTTTATTTATTTAAGTTGTGATTTTCTAAAACGTGTCGAATCATTTTGTTTAATAATTTACTCACGTTTCTTAAATAAAATTTGCAAAGTATTATATATTTCAAATTATTCTTTTGATTGTTGGTCTTATTATATAATTCATCATACGAATTATATAATTGCTTATTTTTCATATGTAATATATACGGGATATATTACATACTCTGCTATATGATTCATCGTATGAATTATATATGCTTTTTGATTTATTTATTTAACCAACCACCAAACTATTACAACTTTAAATCTAAATCTTTTATCAACGTGTCACGTTGACGTGCTCATTCATCGGAAAACCAAGTACATCATCCTAGGCTAGTGGGTCATAGCCGTTAAGATAAACCGCAACTTCTTGGTCGAGCCGTTCCAGTTTCCGTTTCGTCTTGTACTCAATGTGTACATTCCCGCCAATCATTCTTCATCATCGATGTGAGTTTATAGCCCCTCTTTCACTTGTTTTACATTTACTTTACAAATCTCGGGGGAGAATACATGCTCAATACAACTTGTTTACATATTCGTTTACAATATCTTTTACATACTATTCTACACACTTGGTTCACATACTTGATTTTGCAATTCATTACAAACACATTTACATGATTGATTTCAAATTGGTTTACATACTTATTTGCATAGTTCGCTATGAATACATTATTTGACTTTATCTTTGGTCACAAATGCATACTTTACATTTGAAATGATTTTCGGATTACGATTTGTTTGGCGCCTGCGGGGCCAACAAGCATTACATGCCCGGGTGTTGCAGATGGAACACCCATGATGGGAACACATTATTTGTATCACTGCTCGAATCGGGCACATACAACAAGTCTACGTCACAAACACAGCGTCCATGAACTGTAAATCACTTGGAGGGTGAGCGCGAATGTTATGAAATAGATCTATTTGGGATTGATAATCCCCGTTCGAGTGATTAGCTATCACTTGGCAAACGAACGTTATAGCATGTTGTCTGCGCGTATGTTATGAAATAGATCTATTCGGGATTGACAATCCCCGTTCGGGTGATTAGCTATCACCAGGTAAACGAACGTTATAACATGTCGGATTCCAAATTGTTTGGGACTACAGGCCCCCCCCGACACATAACATACTAGGAACATTTTTGGTGACATTACATCTGTCATTCATTACTTATAAACATCTTTGGGATAAGATTGTGACTATTGGTAACATAAAATGAGCCGTCATATTTATAAACATCTCCATATTACTAGTGATGACACATGATAAATATATTGTTGAAACTTACATTCATATTTTAAACAAATCTATGAACTCACCACCTTGTAATGTTTGACCCTTTTAAGCAAGTTTTTCTCAGTTGAATTAGATGCTTGGATTATTAGGATGGCATTGGCAGTCTTAAAATTCAAGTTTTCATGATGATACAAGTTATGGCCAACTATTTTTTTTGATTTCAGAAAAATTAACGATATGTGTTTTTACAAACGACACATTTAGAGTCTTTCTCTTTTAACAATGTCTATTGTAGTATAAGTAACTCGCTCCCTGACATATTTGCCGCTGCGACATAACATTTTTTGGGTGTTACATAGAAAACCCCTAAAAGCCTTATATGAACCCTAATTCCAAGCTACGGCTTATTCTTTCAATTTCAACCCATTTTAACTAAAACCAACAATCAAACTTCATTAATAATACTTTATTTTAAGCTCTAAGGATCTGTAATTCTATCATTCTAGATCAAAGTAATTCAAAATAGTAAAACCATGAATGTCCAAGAAAACCCATAAACGTGCCCTTAACAAGACCCGGACCACCATTTCTTCAATTCTAATCCGTTTTAACCCAAACCAATTGCTAATATTTGTTAATCCTTCCTATATCAGACCTTGGCTACATATATTAACTATCCTTAATCAAGTACACACGAAATAAAAGCTTGAAAACTTGTGAAACCCTAGTCGAACCCCAAAACAGCCCGAACCCCTTCACCATCAATTTTGACCCATTTTAAACCATTCCAAGTGCAAAATTCTTACATGAACTCCTTCTAGAAACCCTTAAGCAGCTTACCCACCTGCTTATACCATTTCTTGGTTAAAAATGAAGGCACATGGCCTCTCTTTTTGCTACTCATCCTACTTTTCTAGACCTCCACCTCTGATTTTATAGCTTATACACATCATACACTAGACCTACTATGTGTCAAGACCAGATCCTAAACCTTGCTTACTCTCTACACCTTCAAATGGGTATAAATAGACCCCATATGTACTCATTCTAACTTGCACCACACCTCCTCCTCTATAACCCTTATAGGCAGCAATCCTTTGCTCCCTTATGATCCTAGGATCATTAAAGAAGTTCAAGAAGCGAAGCCCTGAAGAATTGAAGCCCCAGAGTAAAGATACAAGGCGTACGAGTGGAAATACTACCCGAAACGACCCATTTCCACCATTTTTGATCCTTGAAGCTCAAACCCAGGTTTTGAATGTTCTACTTCTGCTACTACACCCTTATAATGTTCATATGATCCTAAATATACTCTTGTTAAAGTTTCATAACTCAATTCATGCTCATTTTCCATTTTGATCCAAAACCGTACACCCGAAACCCTAATTTCATGTTTTTACTTAAACTATGAGCTAAACTTGTAAACTATTGTTATAATCTATCCTAATAAGCTTATATAATGTTAAAATAAGTGCTTTGATAAGTCATGAAAGAATTTGAACTTAAAACCCGCGCGTTTTCATTTTAAAACCCTAATATGACCCGTTTTGCTTCCTAGCTTAACGAATCGTTAAATTAAACTTGTGTTGTGTTAAATCTTCATATTTTAGTTTATTATAACTTATAAATATCTTTTGAAATGTTAAAATAAGCTTGCATGGCAATTTGGACATGTTTTGTAATTATAATCCATGCAAGGGGTCTATATCGTAACTTTCTGAAACTTATAACTAAAGGGGCTGAATATGTCATTTTATCAAAGTTATAACTATAGGGGTCTATTATGTCACTTTTCAAAGTACAAGGTTTACTTGGTATATCTTTTAAAGTTGAAGGACCAAAGTCGTAAAAGTGCAAACCTTAGGGGTCTATTTGCAATTTTCCAAACCCCAGGGTCTAAAATGTAACATTTTGAAAAAGTATAAAAACACATTCAAAACATTACCAGACATAACTTTAATTAACGCTTGACGTGCTTAACATTTCCAGATATTGAATAAAATGCTTAAAACCGCTTATGTTATAACTATTATATCATTCATCATCGATGTGCTTTCAAAAATCATGTCCCGGATCCATATCATACCACAATACTAGGGAGCTTCATATTAAGGAGTTTCATCTTGGTATTACGTTCTGACTGAGTTGTTGGGTTTACGATTTAAAGTGCCCTAGCTCCTCAAACGTTTACTGAATGACTTCTGAATTATGATGGCCCGAACGGTGTTATGATAATTTTTATATCAAAACCAACATCGATGTAAAATCTTACATATTCAATCAAACTAAGACTTGACATATTACCCCAGGTTGCCTGTGACGAAGCCGTTACTTTCATTCCATATACATTTGCTATCAATTTCCCTATACCGTTCAGGTGAGTTCATAGCCTCGCATTTCAATCTTTTTATAAACCCGCGAGGGAGATACATGCTATAAACATGAATGCAATTATTTCTGTATGCTATTTCAATTTACTATTGCCTAAGTAACTGCTTTGCCTTTAAGTCCCCATAATCATGAACCGTTAATTACTCTCCGTAGTAAGCGCGAATGTTGTGAATAGATCTATTTGGGCTGGACTCCCCGTTGGTGTATCCAATTACGATAACCAATTGCACATCATTAGAAATCACGCGGATGTTTTGGCAAAGGCATCCGCAGGGGCAATAACGTATCACCATACCCTAAGGCTTCGGATTCATGAGCTAATGGCAATAATAAATATGTTTTTCAATAACGGGTGTATATCAACGTAACCCAATATCGCACTTGCATTCAAATTATTAAACTTAAACCTATGGATTTCACTCAACCTTTGTGTTGACTTTTTAGCATGTTTTATCTCAGGTAACTAATGGCACGGAGTGGCGAGGACATGAAGATGGAAAAACCGTTATCATTCAAACTTTATTGTATAGATTTTGGGAACCTCTCGTTTGTAAAAACTCTGAAGAAATAATGAATGATAACTTATTTTCAAAAACGACTCTTTTTGATTCGTTTTCTATGATTATGACTGTTGTACCTTGAAGTAATACCCCAGATTAGCTTCCGCTGCTATATGTAAAAATGGGGGTGTTACAGATTTGGTATCAAGAGCCAACGTTATAGAGAACAAGGTTAAAACCTTAACTATAACTACTTTTCTTTTTCCATCCAAGAAAGTCCTCCGTGCCGCTATATCTCCCGGAATGGTATGTAAAGTTACATAACTATTATATTACTAAATAAATAACTTATGTTATTTACTGCTGGGTTGTTAAGCAGAACGATGTCTTCCCCCGACCATCCTACTGCCAATTTGGAGGATGCCTTTTCTTCCAATTATCAATAAAGTAGTATAATACAGTAGTTTAGCATGTTAGGAATTGATATAACAACATTGAGCTATAAGATAACATTATTTTAAGAAAAACATAAATTAAGGTTTATCGGGTGTACGGTTTTGGATCAAAATGAAATGAGCATGAATTTGAGTTATGAAATTTTAAACAAGATTTATTTAGTATCATAAGAACATCTATAAGGTGTAGTAGCAGGTATGAAGATCATATAACCTGTGGTTTGAGCTTATAGCTTGAAAACGAGGTCGAAAATCAGGACTTTAGCTCGTACGCCTATAATAATGATTCCGTAGGCTTCTTTCCTTCAAGATTTGCTTCTGATATCTTAGAATGATCCTAGGATCAAATGGAGTAAAGAATAGTTGCTCACTTTGGGTTATAGATAGAGAAAAAAGATGGGTGCAGTTTGAATAAAGCAAGAAAGGTCTATTATAGTCGAATGGAGCAAGGGGTTATGGAACTTCTATGATCTGATCAAGACATGTGTAAGAGCTAGAATATGATGTGTTGAGGCTATTAAAGGATTTGTGGAGTCTAGTATGTAGAGTGACGGTGTTGGACACCAGGGAGCATGCCGCCGCCGAATAATGAACACAAAAGAGAGATGGTGGCTTCATTTGACCAAAGAGATGTTGTAAGCAATGGTGGTAAGCAGCTTGGGAGTACATGTGGGTGAGTCATGGAGGTGCTTGCATGCAAAAAGAGAGTTCAAAATGGGTCAAAAAAGCAAGCAAAAAAAATCGTGGTTTGTTTGTGGTATTTGGGTTCGAACTCACTTCTGGCTTATATTTCATGGCATTTGATCAAGCATTATTGAAACATGTCCTATAAGGTTTTTATTAAAAGATTATCAATGTAAGATTAGCAACTGGTTTGGGTTAAAACGGGTTGAAATACAGTAAAACCTAGCCGCAAGTTCATTTAGGTTAATAAAAGAAAAAAATAAAAAAGAATTAGGATTTCCTTGGTTTTTTTTGGCGTATAGTTCGGTGTACTTGAACCAAGAAGCTAGATTACTGATCTTAAGTGTTTGTATAAGGATTATAAAATTACAAGGCTTGGATAAGTGGTTTGGGTTTAAAAATGGGGTTGAAAGGAGTTAACAAGGTCACAGGTCATTTTAGGCACGGTATAGGGTTCATTAGGGTTTTCAAGGCTATATAACTTTTGTACATTGCTAGGAAAATGAAAGATTATGGATTGTAAACTCATTTATGAGTTTACAATGGCACTTGATTAATTGTTTGGTGGTTTAAATGGTTAAAAATAAAAACGAGTAAAATAAGACAAATGCTCCATTTTGGTACGTTTAGGGTTTCTTTCTCAATATCATTTTGCATATAATTGGAATGAAATGATGAAATGATGATTGTATTAATGTTGTAAATTAAGTTATTACAACTAATTTGAGTGTTGATTTGGGGTTATGATGGATAAAAACAAAGAAACGGGTCATGGTTTAGAAACTAGCTCGGTTTTGAATTAGGGTTTTGAGTGTAAAATATGTATGAGAGTTTATGAATAGAATAATTAGGGTTTACACATTGTACATTGAGTGTAGTAGCTTGTACAAAAGTGGTGGTGAAGAAATTAGAATGAAAACGGAGGTAAAACGGCTATTTTGGAGATCATGCTTAATGACTTGTATATTGTGCTTTATAAGACTTGTACTTGACTTGGAGGGAGTTTATATTTCAAATGAGATGTTATATTACTTGTACATATGCTTTAGTAGCTTGTACATTCACTTTAGATATTAATCTTTCATGGAATTAGGGTTTTAGAGATATACGATAACGGTTTAAAGCCCGTCTTGATATAACGTTGCAATTGGTACATTATAGGAATAATGGTACAATAGCACAACGATGATGATGATACTTGAATTGACATTTATATGTTTTGCTTGACATATAAGAAGTTAATATTAGCCATAAATAAAGGATATGGAGCTCGTCAACTTTAATAAGCAATTACATTCATACTTAGACAATGCAAGTAATGTAATAAAGCGAAAAATTTCCCCGTACAATTGTGATAATAGAAAAATAGGTTGATTTTGCATTTGATGAAAATTCTGGGTTGTTATAGTCTCCACCCCTTACAGAAATCTCGTCCCGAGATTTAGTCGGATGCCGGAGAGATGTCAAGGAATGATTATGAATTTGTAAGAGTGTTGCTAATCATGTGGGATACAGATTTGGAAATGAACAGATATTGAAGGTAGTAATTAAGTGAAGAAAAGAAATTATTTGTACAAACGGATTGAAAGAAACTTGTTTGTACGTATGCTATATACTTAAGCCTACTTATTTATAATTTATCACTTACAAAAAGAAGCGTCCAACTCCTTGTAACTGAGAATTTATAAATTCATAGTTCGGAGATTTATAATTTCTTATTCAAATGAAGAAGCGTCCTAATTCATTTCAATAAGATGATCATAAATCGTCTTACCTAAGCATAAAAACATAATATCGAAACGGTAATGTGTAGAAAATGATATGATCATGAAAGGTTAGAAAAATATTGAGATGATAATTGTACTGTCGCCTATGTAGTCAAGGATGATATTTTATGTTTCAAAGGTATGAGGAGAGTATTCAGAGTTGAACATGATAGAATTGACAAACAATGTCGAGTTTTGATACCACCAGATAACAAGATGTAACGGAATCATCACTTTATTATTTATGGATAACTTACATATGAAACTCCTAAAAGAATTGATACATATCGCTACGTATCATGTACAGGATTCTAGATAAAAGTAATAAATGACAAGGATTGTAGCTTGATGATTGAGGTTTTCAGATTGAAGAAGACTTTAATATCCTCGAGAGTTGTTTCTAGGGTAGAAATTCTAGAGTGAACAAAAGCAAACTTGTCTCTAAGTTTGCTTTCTTGTGGCCCGGTTCTTTGCTTTTGAGCACTGATTCGCATAATGTCCTTTTCTTTCCACATGCATACATGTACGATAATGTTAGAAAGAATTATTTCTAAGGGTTGTCTTTTGCTCCTTTATTCTTGGTCAGATGTCCTATCTTGTTGCAAGTTTGACACTTGACAGTACAAGGACCTATGTGATGTAAGGTGCATCTTTCACACAAAGGACGATTTCTAGTATATCCGTAGGTAGCAGTATAAGTTCTGAAGGCTTCTGTCTTCTATCTGCTGGTGGTGTGTAACATTGTTATGGTGCTTGATTGTTGTGGTTATTTGATTAAGTTATCGTTGTTGTGATTGTGGAGTGGTTAGTTGTTGTTATGATTATATGGGGTATTTGTTGTTGTCCCGAAGATGTTTCTCTTATCCTCAAAATTTTGTTTGTGATCATTGGTTTCTTGCACAGTACTTATCACGCTTTATACTGATCCATAATCTCTTTGGATATGTTGATGATTCTCCAAGGTTTGAGCTTTGAGGCATAACATTTCCTTCCAATACTTTGGTAATCTACTGATAAGACTTCATAAATTCCGGCGTTTGGTACCATGTTTGGGCATAAGATGGCTAATTCCTAGAATCTCCTAATGTAAGTCTTAAGATCATTTCCTTTCACAACCAAGTTGTAAAATTTGTCTTCCATTTTCTTGATTTCAGTTCGAGGGCAATACTTATTGGTTAAGAGCCTTTTCAATTCGGTCCAAGTGATTTGATTGGCTTGATCTATTCCAATAGGTTAAGCGTATGAATTCCACCAGGATAGGGCATCATCGGTTAAGGTACCGGTAGCAAATGTTACTTTGTTTTCCTCGGCACAGTTGCTTCGAGAAAATATTGATTCAGTCCGTTCAAACCAGCGAATGAGGTCAACTGTTCCTTCTGTGCCATTGAAGTAGAAAGGTTGACAGTTAACAAACTCTTTATAGTTTCCTGTTTTTGCTATAGGAGTTCCAGTAGGTTCGGTGTTCCTGTTGGGATTACTAGCACTTGCTATTGTTGCAGCCTGTGCTTCTAGAGCTGAGGAAATGCCACCAATAATGAGTTGTTGGATGGTAGCCAAAGTTATGGCTGGTGTTTCAGATGTTGACGTCCTTTTGGGAGGCATCCTATCAACATAAGAGAACACGTAGTAAGAATGACATCACAAGTTTTGAAAAGTAGTAAAAGAAAATGTGATGCTTAAAATGCTTAAAGTGTAATGCCTATTTTTGGATTTTAAGCACTTAGAGGTTAGGGTATGATTCATAATGATGAAGACGGAGATAATGATGCAAATGATGGAGATGATGATGAAAGAGGGTTAAGCTAGAAGTAAGGTACGAAACGGGATTTCCTTTGTATAAACAACTTGCCTTTTTACTGTACATAGTTAAGATTGACAAGACGTTTTTATTATACCTACACAGCCCGAGGATAGGAAAAGCATAACTATTGATTTTGAGCCGGTAGATGACATCCTAAAGATCCTCCTAATCTGTTTGGTGACGAGCTTGGTTCTCCTCAATGATTTGTTCAAGATTATAAATTCTGTAGTGAGCAAAACCAATCTTATCTCTTTGCCCTAATTGCTTCCTTAAAGTTTTGAATCTAAGACGACTTTCCTCAAGTTTAGTCTTTAGCTTGTTATCTTCTTCCATTTCTCCAATGCGGTAAAAAGAGAGTTCTTCTAAGTAATTCAAAATATCTTCGAATATTCTCATGATACAACAGATTGTATCTACTTGAACTTTTTTCCTATTGTCCAAATATCTAAGGTGCGGTAGGATAATAAACTGAGAAAAATGGTGACACCAAGTTACAGGTTTGATTCCGAGATGGATTAGTAGAAGAGAGTGATGGAAGACAAGTTCGCTTTTTAGGCGGTAATAGTTCCTCAGGAACAAAGAAATATCGAGGATCAAATAGTAGTGATGGTGGTATACCGAGATGGAGGTCAAAATAGCTAGGTGAAGTAATAGATCTGGTGGTGAAATAAGGTAATATCCCTTAGCATAAAATGCTTGTTAACGTTCCTTTAAACAAGGATTATTTGTAGAAAATATGAGAATACCTGGTAGGATCATATTTTCTTTAGGGTTTTTCCAAAGAGTTTAAAAGAATAGCTCTCCCCCTGAGCTGGGAAATAATCCGGTGAGCCGAAGTATAGTTAAGAATATTCATAGAGGAAAAAGCATCCTCATATCGAAAGTAGAGCGGTTGGGAGAAGACATCGTCTGAAAACTACACATCTTGTAAATATAGACAAAGAACAATGAACAAAACACAAACTGTTTCAATATTATTAATGATAATACGAGTACACTTGATTAGTACTAGGGTTACAAACCTTGAAGCTATATCTTGTTTCTCTAAGATGTATCTCTATCTCTTAAGCATATCTATAACTTTAACCTAGGATGTAACACCCCTATTTTTAAATATAGCAGCGGAAGCTAATCTGGGGTATTACTTCATGGAAACAACAATCATAATCATAGAAAACGACCCAAAAGAGACGTTTGTTCAAAAGATACGTTATCATTCATTTCAAATCAGAGTTTTACAAAGGCAGGTCCCAAAATCTAGTTACATACAATGTGAATGATAACAAGTTTTTGCCATCTTCATGTCCATGCCACTTCGTGCCGTATATTGCTCAATAACCTGAGATAAACATGCTAAAAAGTCAACACAAAGGTTGAGTGAAAATCATAGGTTTGGTAAACAGTTTGAATACAAGTCATAGTGTAATAATTGTACAAACACAATTATTATGAAAATAGTATTGTTATGATCTTGGGTCACGTTATTATATACCCGTTATTTGTAATAATTGCAACGAATGCAATTATCATAGTAATCGTGTATTAATGCGTTATCGTCTTGTTTGGTCTGCTTGGTCATGTCTTGTATAGTATAGTCTGGTCTAAGCTCATGGCACACAAACTGACTAGTGTATATATATACCCAAAATGATGTGATATATATGTATAAAGATAATGGCCCTCGATGTAGGTAATTGCCATATACCTATGAAATTCAAATATAGTGTGTTTGGAAACCTATCCGGCTAACACAAACAGGATTCGTCAATCCCGATAGATCTATCCACAATATTCGCGTTCACCCGAAAGTGATTAATGGTCCATGATAATGATGGACTTTTGGCATATAGTAACTTATACATTAGTCGTAATGGTATATCAGGATAGAATATAACTTGGAAAAACACTTGTGTTTGTAATTTATAGCATGTATCCCCCTCACGGGTTTATGAAAACATTAAAGAGATTAAAAGTGAGGCTATAAAATCACTAAGTCTTTGAAACCTAATCACATTGTTATAAGATAAACGAGTATGTAAAAGAGTTTATAAACAAGCATGTATCCCCCTCGCGGGTTCAAAAATATAAAGAATTTAAAAAGCGAGGCTATGAAATCTCACCTGATAGGTAGTTGTAATAAATATTCCAAAATGAAAGCTGACAACCTTATCACAATCTCAATAGGGAAGGTTGATATAGCAAAATGATAGTAAACAGCCACATCAAGCAACTTGAGTAAATATGTCAAGTCTTAGGAAGATTGTACTCTAGAACTTTGGTTCAGAGAGTTATGAGTTTGATTAGAAAGTTTAGAATTATTGTATCACCGTTTGGGCCATCATAATTCATAGGTCATTCAGTAAACGTTTGAGGAGCTAGGGCACTTTAAATCGTAAACCCAACAACTCAGTCAAAACGTAATACCAAGATGAAACCTCTTAACATGAAGCTCCCTAGTATTGTGGTACGATATAGCTTCGGGACAGGATTTTAGAAAGCACATTAATGATGAATGATATAATGGTTATAACATAATCAGTTTTAAGCGTTTTGTTCAATATCTGGAAATGATAAGCACGTCAAGCGTTAATTAAAGTTATGTCTTGTAATGTTTTGAACATATTTTTATACTTTTTCAAAATGTTACATTTTAGCCCTTTAAGAATGAAAAATGGAAAATATACCCTTGGAGTTTGCACTTTTACGAATTTGGTCCTTCTAGTTTAAAAGATATACAAAGTAAACCTTGTACTTTGGAAAGTGACATAATAGACCCCTATAGTTAAACTTTAATAAAATGACATTTTCAGTCCCTTTAGTTATAAGTTTCAGAAAGTTACGATATATACCCCTTGCATGAATAATATTTACAAAACAAGTCCGAATTGCCATGCAAGCTTATTTTCACATTCCAAAAGACATTTTCAGGTTATAGCTTATTAATATAAGCTAAAGTATTAGGGTTTAACTTAACTAAAGTTTAGATTAACAATTCGTTAAGCTAGAAATCAAAACGGGTCGAATTAGGGTTTTATAATGAAAACGCATAGGTTTTTAATTCAAATTCCTTCAAGACTTGATAAAGTGGTTATAATAACATTATTTAAGCATGTTAGGATAGATTATAACAACATTTTATCATATTAGCTCAGAGATTCAAGAAAAACATGAAATTAGGGTTTCGGGTGTACGGTTTTGGATCAAAATGGAAAATGAGCATGAATTGAGTTATAAAACTTTAACAAGAGTTTATGCATGATAAAATGAACATCATAAGAGTATAGGAGTAGAAGTGGAACATCCAGAACCTGGGTTTGAGCTTATAGCTTGGAAACGGGTCGAAATCAAGACTTTTGGCTTTGTACGCCTAGAATAAGGACTCCGGGGCTTCAATGCTTCAATCTTTCACTTCACTTTTGGTCTTAGGACTCCTTTGAACACTTCTTGAGCAAAGGATTTCAGCTATGATGGGTTCTAGAGGAGGAAGTAGGGATGAGCTCAAATGGTGGAGTTCGCCCCCTTTATATAGGGTTAACAACCCTTAGAGGCCAAGACACTTTGTGAGCAAGTAAAGGATAGGTGGGGGGTGACTATGAGATGCTATGGGCTGAGTTGGAAGCTATGGAGGTGTTGACAAGATTATAAAAGAGGTGATTTGGGAGTGTTTTCAGCCGCGGGTAGAAATTAGGCCACAAGGAGGTGACAAGCTCAATTTGTGGCCATAGAATTCAAAAGAGTGCTTATAAGCTGCTTAGACAAGAAGGTGGTGCATCATTGAGGTGCTTACATGCAATGTTAATTCTTAAAATGGGTCAAAACTAGCAAAAAGGTATTGCGGGTATCATAGGGCACGAATTAGGTTTTTGAGCTTCCATTTTGAGTATACTTGTGATATTATGATAGACATATGATCACAAGACTTTTTTTAGGAATATTAACAAGATTTGATAAGTGGTTCGAGTTTAAAATGGGTGAAAACGAGTAAAAGGGTCCAAAGTCAAATTAGGGCACGTTTAGGGTTTCTTGGATTTATTTCATGTATAATTGAGATGAAATGATGAAATGATGATAGAATATGATTGATAATGTTGTAAATTAAGTTACTACAACTTATTTGAGTGTTGGTCTAGGTTTATGATGGATAAATATCGAGAAACGGGTCATGGTTTAGTGTTTTGCTCGGGTTAGGGTTTCTAGGTTTCATTTTATGAAATCTTATGAAATGAGGATGATTATGGAATGAAAATTAAGTATATGACTTGCTTGAAACTTGTACTTGATAGATTGTACAAGATTGTTTAGGAAAACAGAGGTGAAATGGTTATTTTGGATGTCATGCATTAATGACTTATACATTATGCTTTAAAGGACTTGTACCTTATTTTGGAGGGAAGATGTATTCAAATGAGATGTTATATTACTTGTACATGATATTTAGTAGCTTGTGCATTCACTTTAGATATTAACCTTTCATGGAATTAGGGTTTAGAGGTATACGATAACGGTTTAAAGCCCGTTTTGATATAACGTTGTGAATGGTACATTATATGAGTAATGTACTTTGTAATAATGATATGATGATATTGACTTGACATGTTATGATGTTTGCTTGACATATATGTAGATTG
>BQNB010123111.1:0-20157 GCA_026074375.1 Tanacetum coccineum
TCTCGCTTTCTTCCAAATGATCCACTCCTTTGTCCAGGGAAGGTTAGATACAAATCTAATACACCTGAAAGTAGGTTTGACAACTTAAATATTTCATCTGAAATACTCAAGTATCTGAATTTGTGATCGCAACCGTTAAAGGTCATATTTGAAAATCCCTATTAAAGCCTTTTAACAACATTAGTTAAAACGCTCTCCTTTTCTCTTCGAAGGAAACATTCTTTTCTCATCGACGAAAACATTTCTTTTTCTTCGATGAAAACATTATCTCTCTTCGACGAAAACACTCTTTATCTTTCGATCACACCTCTTCCTTCTCACTTAACCACACCTCTTCAACCATAGAGATGGCTAATCTCTTTCCTCCACTATTTCCGCTACCACCTTTAAGACAACCGTATACCGCATCGTGTGATTGTTCTATGAATATTCGCAATGCTCGAGAAAAGCTACATAACTATGTGAGTATAGTTTATCGTACGATAACCATCATCTGTCTTGACATTATCAAGCTCTCTATCTTCATTTGTTTTCTTCTTTATTTATTTCTTTCTTTCACGGATGAAGCACACCGAAGATACGTCACCATTTCCTTCAAGACAATGTCCATATGGAAATATCTCCATCGAAAAGGTTGCGTCTGAAGATAACATCGTTGATATTATTTCTTTACTCCTCAAGCGCGAATCATTAAATTATCTTCGTCCAGGTTTAGGAATGATGGAACACATTCCATAGATCTCTCTCTTCTTTTCTTCTAGTCTCGATTATAGTTCGTGTTCCATTCCGTGTCATGACAGCTTAATTACGTCATCTGAAGTATTTTAAGCATTTTTAATTGGTGAAATGCAAATTAAAATGTCACTCCCTTTACAAAATTCATCAAAAACCAAGTCTTCTCCTGTTGGCGGTCCGGCGGCCCCCAAAACTATTCTAGCAGCCCTCAGATATATCTGGGACCGCCAGCAGTAGGCTTGTAATATCATTTATCCTTTTCTAAATCCATAATTGAACACCCTCTCTCTTCTTCTACTACGAGCTGACGTTTATCCTACACCCAAACCTATGCCCAATATCTCTTTAAAGATCAATGGGTCATTCTCTTATCTCAATTCCCATAAGCACTGTTGATTATGTTGTCAAGATAATTTCATAATGAAATGCGTCTTATTTTCCAACACATTCCTTACAATTGAGATACCTACAATCTATCATTACACAATAAATTCCCTTACATACAAATCTTGCTCCTCGCATCTCGTAAATGTCTTTTCTCACCTCAAATGGTCTTTTCATTTCTAAACGATTCTTTTCACCTTCAAATAGTCTTCTCACTTCTGATAGTCATCTCAATTCTAATAGTCTTTCTACTTTGGACGTTTCTTCTCACTTATAAACATTCCTTTTCACTTCTAATAAGTATCCTCGCTTCTAAGGTCTCTTCTCACTTCTAAATGTTTCTTCTCTCTTTTACTAGTCTTGTTACTATTAAAATTCCTCTTATATCACGTGACAACTTAATTATTTCATCCGAAATATTTAAGTAATTTGTGAAATGCAAATGTTACTCCTTCACAAAACTTTCCACTTTCTAGAAAGTGAAGAACATAAAAAAGATATTCAATCTTTAAGTGTTATTGAGTCACTACAATGTTGAGTCTCTCATTATTCTACCACCTTGAAAGAACCACCACCTCATTTCACATCCCACTTTATTCCTTAACACTGTCAACCAACAAAACACCAAACAAACTTTTGAATTCCTAATCATCCACCTTTGTCTCGATAGGATCACTTGCACATTAATTGTTAGTGCAAATGATATATCAATCATTTCTGACAACCTCATATCAACACCTTCCTTCTTTTGTCTCACTCATCTTTCCCTACTTTTTAGCTCTATGAAATCTTTTTCATTCTCATCCAAGAGCATATCGTTTCCATCCTTGTCTTATCTTTCTTTTTATCCTTTTAAAGTATATATTTTGGCATATCTCGCCATGATATTAAGTGTCATTCGTCTCCCTTTAAAAATTCATCCTCATAATATTGGTGTGTCAATCAATAAATGAATCCCATTCACGTTTATTAAAAGTCGGTCTAATCTTTCTCCGTAAACATACGTCTTGAGTCTTTTAATTATATCATTTATATTGTTTTAAAATGGGTCTAGCTTCTAACTCTTTCTTCTTTAAGTGTCATCTTTAGATACTAACCACTAAAATCATGGTCTTGTCTACCATAATATTTTGCTCTATATATATATATATAATATATAATATATATATTTATATATATATATTATTATATATATATATTATATTTTTATTTATATATATATCATGTGCACTTATTACTAACTTTGTTTTTTAGCACACATCCATATCTTATATTACTTGGTGCCCTAAACAAAGGGGAGCTATATACCGAGGAGGAAAGAATTAAATGATCAGATCAACGAAAAAGACATGTATGGGGCCTCCACGTCACGTCGCGGCCCCGCCTATATATCAAAATTCCCACCATCCAACAACCATACCCACCCCCCCCCCTATTTTTTCTTTTTTAAAACAAGCATCTGCTCCACCACATTTTTATTATATTTTATTTTAATAATTTGCCATTTTTAAATTCTGAACTTCACCTCGAACGTTTTTTTGGTGTTTTGATATGGGTAATTCTTTTTATTGGATCAAATGGATCCGCTAGAGTCTCCCTTTTCAAGGAATTTAATTATCATAGGGAGCATAAGCAAGGGGGGAGGCTAGGAGATATGTGGTTTAAATTAGCATAATAGATTGTTGTTATTCAAACCGTAAATGATAGAAGACTTTTCTAGGATGACTGCAAGCTAACCTTTACTAGGGAAGCAGATTGGAGATTTATCAAATACGATTAAAGGGTTATTTATACGCCAAATATACCTCACCTCCTACACTTTAAAGTCTACCGCTCTAACGTTGAGGTCCTCTTCTCATACCTTCAACTTATATATTTAAAGTACCTACTTTCCTTTCATGCCTTCTTCTCATCTATCACGCCCTCCTCTGAATTATCCAAGAAATACAAAACCGACTCAACCTTATTTCTTATGTTTTCTTCTCATTCTCCTAACCTATATACTTAGATCACCTACCTCTTCCTCATTCCTTCAACCTACACACTCGAAGTACCTAACTTCTTCTCTTGCCTACTTCTCACCTCTCATGACCTTTTCTAAACTATCTAAAGAAACACATAATAACCTTCACCTTTATTTCTTATTTCTTCTCCTCATACCTCAAACCCTATATACTCGGAGCACACTACCTTTTCTCAAACCTCAACCATTATCCTCTAATACTTTTTGTTTGATCTATAGGGGAGAAGGGGAGTGGTTAAACGAGTAACCCCTTTTAAAGCATTCACTAATGTGTTGAGAGTTTTAATAGTTTGTCTTCATCAAAAAGGGAGGAGAGATGTTGTTATGTGCAATTATTAATTGATACTTTAATTTTACGATCTTTTTTTGGTTTGGTGTGTACAAACAGGTATCTAGTTATTTCGTAACTGGAAAGTGCGCAAGTTTGTTACTTCGTATCACCAAAATTAATCAATGCACATATTGTATCCCACATTCTCTCGAGTCTCAAGTCTACTCAACACGACCATTTGTTTTTTTTGCACCCGACGTAAATCACGGTAACGTATTGGTGTACAAACAACATTTAAACTTTGTAGGTGTGATCAAGATATAAGTTTTTGTCATTTAAACTTTAATATTTTTATAAATATAACATAAACTATTTCTCAAAAATATTTGTAGAGGGAAATTTATTTTTGAATTATAAAGAACTGTTTTATTTGGTTAATTATTTTGTATTTTAAATCTGGTCATTTCACTAAAACATTGTCTCTTCTTCACCAGATTTCACCTTCACCACAAAAAGACAAAAACAAGAGCGTCTGTCAGGGCGGTCCCTTAAATAGGCCGGTGGCCCCCTTAAATACCGACAACCCCCTAATATATCTGGGGTCGTCGTTTCCTGACAGGCTGTTTTTAGGTCTATATATATAGTGGGGCACTTCCGTCGCCACACTATTATTTTACTAACCCTTTTTGGGCCTATGGCTAAATGATTTTCTTTTTACAGTTTTTTTCTCTTGTTGTTCGTACGATTTCATGTTCTTAACGTATTGGATGCATTGTTCATCTTGGGGTTTATTCTTAATTTTAATGGTAGTTCAGATTGTGATTATTATTTACTTCTATCTTCTCTTTCCTCCTCTCTTCTCCTTCAAAGTGCAAGCAGAAGAACTTTGGTCATCTTTTTATTTTTAAGAGGAAGAAGTATTCGAATCCATAACGGTAAAGGTGAATGTAGTCTAGCTAGTCCATTTTAGTCAACATTTGTTACAAATTACAGATCGAGTCCCCATATTGTCTTCCAATTCCTTTGAGTAGGGTACTTGATATTTTTTCTTTAGTGGCTGATTTCGTTCCTTACCTGAGTTATGTTGTTAGTTAGATCCAAAATGGTTTGTATATATTTTGGATGGCCGTTGACTTTGCTTGGTCTTGCGAGGGTATCTGTATAGTATTTTAGGCCTTTATAAAATAAATCTTGTGTGTGAGAGTTTGTTGGTCTTTTCCTTTTCCCTAGATTGGGTTCTAGGTATTTATTTTAGGACCCCTCTCAGGACTCGACAATCTAGCCTTAAATGTCGGAAAAAGAGAGTGAAAAAAAAAATTAATTATAAGAAAGAAAAAAGAAAAAAAATAATTATCTTATATATAGCAACTGCATGGGGAGTTGGTTTATGTGTTTTTGGCATTATAACACCAAGGTTTTTTTTTTTTTATGATTGGGCCAGCTTAAAACTCCCCATTAACCGGTGTTTTTTGGATTTTCTGGTTTGTATACTCGAAGAAGAAAAAGAAGAAAGAAGAGAAAAAGAAGAGTGAAGGAGTCTAGAGTAGAAGAACAAGAAGAAGAGAAGGAGGAAGAACTCGAACATTCTAGCTTTTAGTGTCGGAAAATAATGTAAGCATTTAGGAGTATAAGGGTTTTTCCTCCGTTTTGAAGGGTAAATGAAGGGACGTGGGAGTTAATAATGAGTCTTTTGGAAAAAGGGAGGATGCTTTTTTGTAGCAGCTTGTTTAGAAAGCTTAGGCTTGTTGGGTATTAGCTTCGTAGCTTGCTAGCTTTTTTTGAGAGCTTTAGAGAACCTTTTTCTCTTCTTGTTGATTTTGTTTGTTTGTTTTTTTGATTTTTTCAAGCTTTTGCTTTGTTGTGTTTGATTTAGTTTTAGGTAAATGTTTAAAAAGCTTCGAGTTGGATACTTCGAGGAGTGGAGTTACTATAGGGCAAAGAGGTGCTGCATGACGAACCACTATAATCATACGTTGTCGATTTGCATTTTCTTTTTTCCTTTTTCTTTACTTATTTCTTTACATTTTTCGATTTACTTTGTATCTTGCATTGTGCTTAATGATTGTTGTGAATGCTTCGTGTATATATTGTTAGTTAAGGTTTGTACTACTACTTTGTTGTAGTTTAATAGTGTGGTTGTGATTGTATTAGTAAGATATGTGCTAAGTTAAGTTCGTATAGTTAAAACCTATTATTCGACACTTCTCATATTACGTCTAAACGTGATATTTAGCGATTTTGATACTAAGATTTAAAGTTTTAGATGGAAAAAACAATTCACCCCCCCACACTCTATGGTATTCAAATTCTTCACGGCGATAAATAAGCAATAAGCAAAATATCTACCAACCAACCATCTCCTTTTCTAACCACTCCGGCCAACAACCTAAACCTCTTGGCACCCAATACCACCAGGGAAACACCTTCCACAACGGAGGACTACGGGGCCAACCTAACACTTGACAATAGAGTAGGGCGTGAAACACTTAATGTGATATGTAATGTAAATCGTTTAACAAGATACTGCATACTTCTTTAGCTTTGGCAGAATTTTGGAATGCTTTTATTTGTATTTGTACTTGTAAGATACATTATAAGTAATCCAGTATACCACCACATTGAAGGAAGATTGTTAGGATTCTAAAATGTGACAACATTACGAGAATTACATGTGTTTATTGTTAGTCTAAAACACAAGGACTATATGCATAGTTATGCAATAGTTAACTTGAGTTTAGGGTACATAAACCCCTCCATAATTCTAAGGAGGGGTGAAGCTCACATTTATAATTCCTCATTCATTTTATTCTTTAATAAAACACCTAGACATTTTGTATTTTTCAAGATCATTATCTTAATCCATATTCTATTGTTTATTTTACTCTTGAGAAATATTTCACTTTTAATGGTTTTTACGAATAAGTTTTTTTTGCATTTCTAGCTAAGTTTTGAGCAGTTTGTATAATTAGATTTTAAGTATTCGTTCTTTTGGTCTTTGTAGTTAAATTTTCCCATTATTCATAACCCCGTTAAATTCTAGGTCCTTATTTTATCCATACTCTATTTATTTACTTTACCTTTTGACGTAAAATTATGTTCTCGACTTACACTAGATAGGTTATCTCGCGTTCATAATAAAACAATTATTAAAAGTGAACCCGACTTTAGACTAAATATTAGTCTACGTGCTCTACATATTTTTATTATTTCAGAAAAATATCTTGTATGATGTAATTCTATTTTTATCTTATACGTTTTCGCTTCATGGTTCCGCCTAAACTCATTTTATATTTTACGTTTATACTCGTTTTAGGCCTAAAAATACCCTATAATAAAAACTTAACTCAAAATCTATAACTATTTTTGCCCTTCTTCCGTTGCATATAAACGACACAATGTATCCATGTGGATGTGTTAATACCAAGTTAGGTGTCTTGCTTTAAAACACATATCATGGACACTTGTACATGGTATTGTGCATGCTATGCTCTAGCTACCACCTGATTATCCTAAAACACTTTCTTACACACTTATATTAATCTCACAAAGAATCCATCTCCGACTCTTCATCATGCTCGTTCCCACTTTCCACCATCAAAAACACCACTTATCTTTAGATTCTTGCTAAGAAAAATTATTCCAAGATTTACTGGGTTCAGAGATTAGCTTATCCATTTTTCGTTTTAATCTCTTCAATTATCAGCCAAGAAGCTTATTTTTCTGGGTTATGGACGAAGTGAATGGGGTTATAGATGTCCATACAAGGGTTATATTTGTTGGGTTAAAGTGCTAGCTCAAGCTTGAAGTGATATTGTTGTTATCATAATCTCATTTTTCTCCCTTTTGTAAGGAAATTTATTTCCATTGTATTCTCATTTTTATTCCTGTGTAAATTATATATATTTATCAAGTTTTATTCTGATTATTTATGGTATTTTGAAATATGCTATTATTGATGTTTGTAAAATTATGGCATTGTACATAAATATAATAGGGTAAGGAAACTTCGATCTTGAGTAATGTTGCAATATCAATTTTTGGGACACTTATGTAGCAGCAGGCTATAGGTTTAATATGGTATTATTTATTGGTCATGAGTCACCTGGCATAATTGATAGAAATAATAGATATAAGTCTCGTACATGTGGTTCTTGGATAGGGTCATATCTCCTACGGATGTGTAGGATATGTCGTTTTTACTAAAAACTAATCAAATCTGGCATACTATTAGGAAAAGGGTTATAAGCTCATATTTTTACACTAAAAATATAAAAGAGAAAGTTTCTACCTGTAGAAGAAACTTAGGGCTATCATCTCCATTTGGCCTTACATCAGTAGCTATTATATATTTTGAATTATAGCCGTTTTCGTAAAGAGGTAAAAATCTAGAAATATTATGTTTTGGGTAACCAAGGGTAAATTGGTTATTTCACATGGTTCTGAGACTTTTAAAAATATGAGGCTTACATATTTGGAAAATAGACTTAAAATTATTTTCGTAGGCAAAAGCCTCGTGTTTTTATCAGTTACGGATTAGGAATAACGGGTTCATAAAGTTGGTTAAAACATAATTTGGGAATAAATTGTTATATTAGGCGTAAAATGAAAACGTTTAAACTCTCGTTAATTAGGTTATAGACATAAAGATAAATATATGTTTTGTGACTTATTAATACAGATTAGACATGATGCTTTGAGTATATATTAATTCCTTAAACCTTAGTGCAATGCCATACCATTTACGGAAACACATCTTATGAACTCATGCTTATTTTTCTGTATCGTCTACTATTTCATTATTCTAAATTTACGATGTATCTTTTAGGTGGTACTTAGAGGTTTGCTTGTCTGACGATCCATTTACCTTCTAATCTTATTTTGTTTATGGTGAGTTCATAGCCTCGCCTTTACTTAATTTTTAAGGCTTTTATAAACCCGCGAGGGAGATAATGTTCATTTTGCAAAAGAAGAACACAATATGATTTATGGGTTATCCTTGACCCTTAATACGTGAATTTAGTTTTACAAAATTGAACATAAGTGATTGATGGTGTGCTTGACCCAGAATACTGAATTATTATCACTCGCAGTACCTTGCTGTAAAGTCTTAATTTCAGGAACCGTTAATTAAGTACCATGGTAACATGTTAGTACAATTTGTGAAATAGATCTATTGGGTTTGACAAAAACCCTATCCGGGCTTTATCGGGGAGTAATGCTTACTTGAGTACATGTCAAACGGACGCATTGTATTGAAAATTAAGGTATGTGGCAAGTATACCTTCAATGCGCAAACTTATATTATTTAGTTAACGTTCATTGTCATGAGCTCGATGCAATAATATTATTACCTGACTTGCATGCATGGCAATGTCACTTGATGAACAAAAGCTTGTATTCTACTTGTTTACACTATAAACTCTATGAATTTCACTGCTTTACTTATTAAAAATCCTATGAACTTCACTCAACATTATTGTTGATATTTTTTGCATGTGATCTCAGGTTTTTTAGGTATATTGCTCGGAGGGAATCCGCACGGATATTTACATGGTCTTTCATTTTTACATTCGACAAAACATTATTTTTAAACCCAACATTGTGTGTTGTAAGTGTTGGGACCTATTCCATAAAACTCTGATATTTTTAATATGTCGAATGTGATAAATTATTTCTAAAACATCTCTTTGTTGAGGTGTTTTCATGACTTGTACTTTGTGACTATAAAACAGCACCCCAATGTTGTATTCTGTTGTGTGCCAATTTTGGAGGTGTTACAGATTGGTATCAGAGCACTGGTTATAGAGAAATGGGTCGTTTTCAAAACCTAGACTATAACTATTTTCAAAATTAAGAGTCTATCCTCGATATATTTGATATCCGTGCGCGCATACTTCCTTATTCCTTATTTACTTCCTCGAGCATCCTAATAAGCACTATTATGGATATTTATATGAATACTATATGTTCCTTTTCAATACCTTTTCGCTTATATTTGTGTGTTCATTATTTATTTTATATAAAATTTTTCTATTTTCATGAGCGCCACTACATTTTTCATATATATGTAGTTTATATAAATCTATGGGCTTCTTAAGATATTTCGTTGGACAAATGGGTTTCGTTTATTTCAAGACGTTAGAGTGATACAACGGTCTATAAAACCCTTCTTAAGACATTGTCAGCGATACAATGGTCTCCTAAGTTTTCATGATTTTTCCTAAATATCATTTTGGCTAATTGAAATTCACATTGTTTGTTGATCCCACCGTTATTTTACTATTCAACTCCGAGTTTTGAACACTCGCCTTGTAACTTCTGAAATGCATACGTCGTCACATAACCCACCGCATAAAAACATGTCGGCTAATTGGAATGCGACAATTTAATTGTCACCTTATACATGGCGCCTTGGAACATCTAATTTTGGAACACGGCTCATTAACGTCTCATTTTTTTCTCTTTAGTTCATTTGATTATGGAGAATCATGCTGCCAAGAAGATAACTGCAAAAGCTCATTAGCTAACAAGTGACTTATAGCCCAACGTATGGCTGACATGCTCTTTCACCTAGAACAGAATGGGATCCGAGATGCCGAGAACGAATCACGCATAAGGACCCCTATGACAAACCACGCTAACGAAGGTCACACCTCCAGATTAGAACATCATTAGGTATAACACGACCAGTCGGGCCCACTCCAAAGAAAGAACCTTGATCATCATAGCTAATGTTGATTTTTTTTATTTAAAACATTTCTTTATAAGCTCTCACTATATTGTTTGCTTTGTGGTATGAATAAATCCACTCCCTTCAATAATTAGTTGTTTGTACACATAACTTCTTATATCTCATTTTAATATCCTTGATATACCAAATCTTTAATATGTGCTAGTTTTAAGCCGAATTGTTCAGTATCCTAATTCCTTTTACTAACTATGTATTATACCATTATTTCTCTATCCCGTTTAATCATCCTTGTATATACTACTTCTCTTCATATGTGCAGGTCCAGCTGCTGTCATCAATTGTCTGTTGCATTGATTTATTTCACGATTTGACTCTTATAGTCCTTCATAATTTTTCACATTCATTTCTTTTTATCGTTATTAGTAATCTTTGTGATTTTCTTGACATCTACTCTCTATTTCTAATTACTTATGATCAATGATTTTTTGTTTACTTGATATTGTTTTAATAATGATTCTTCATACTTCCTTGCATTTTTCATAGTTGTTTATGCGACGTCACTTCTATATAATTATTCTTTGATCATTATTACATTTGTTACATACGTGTTATAGTGCTCTCTTAAATCATTGACATATTATATTTTAACATGCTCGTGATATTCTTATTGCTTCCTCACATATCTCATTTTTTCATCTCGCGGATGACTTATGACCTTTATTCTCTATGACTATACATTCTTTTGTATGTAATGATTAATGATCATCGTTATAAGCTTTAGTTCATAAAAAAGTATTTAATCTCTCATTTTAGATTCTTGTCACAAATTATTATACTCGGTTAATCTTTTCGCATTGCCCTATACTTCTTTTGGAGATCTATACTTTTCTTGATTTCTTCGTTCACATTGTTTATTGGTGCAACTTTGATTCTCGGTATGACATATCAATTCCTTGTTTTCGCTTGCTTTCTCATCAGTACAAATATTTAATCCTTTCATTTTAATTTGATAAAAACATGGATCCGTTACCCAACGCACTTTGCATACATTTGATGCTTTGATCTATTATTTATTCTATATTAGTTTTTGCTACCTTGTTTTAATTGTTTTTTATTGATACTTCGAACACGTTTCGACAGTAATATGTAGAATAGGAGCTGTTTGTCTTGACCCTAGAGTAAATTGGGAGAATACATAGCTATACAAACTTTGTGAACTATCCACTGGGAATCAGTAGAGACCATATCCCTTTACGTCTTGAAACTGTAGGAATGTTTATATAATAAAACTTATCGTTCCACTAGACGCATTTCTATCTCAACAAACAAGCTTCGTTTTATCAAGGGAGCCTTAAGAAATTACAGACCACGAGGTCATACAACCTAAAGAAGCAGTCATATCCCTATGGTCAAGGGGTTCCTGAAACGCTCAACGAGGGAACCGAATTGGCTCATGGGAATAAGAAGATCAATTCAGATCCAAGTATCCTCATCTCTTTACGAGTAAACCAAGTGTGGATAAGGCGAATTGAGCATCGAGACGTTGCTCCTTTTAGGTGGGAAGGCTGTGACATTTTGTATTTTTCAAGATCATTATCTTAATCCATATTCTATTGTTTATTTTACTCTTGAGAAAATTTTCACTTTTTACGGTTTTATGAAATAAATTATTTTGCATTTCTAGTAAGTTGAAGCCGTTATTGAAATTTTTTAGCGTCTTTCGTTTCTATTCCATAGTAAACTATTTTCCATTATATACCCCGTTAAATCTAATAGCGTCATTATTTTAATCCATACTCTATCTTATTTACTTTTATTTGGAGTAAATTTATTTCTCGAACTAACTGAATAGGTTGTCCTCGCGATCATAATAAAGAATAATTAAGTGAACCGTATTTTAGACTTAAATATTAGTTATGTGCTCTTTTTATTTTTATTATTTCGATAAATATAAGTTTGATGTATATTCTATTTATTGTCTTATACGTATTTCGCTTCATGGTTCGCCTAAACTCTTGTTATATTTTTACTTGATTTCTCGTTGGCCTAAAATAACCCACAAATCTATAACTTAACAACAAATTTAAACTATTTATTCCTTCTTCACTTTGCATATAACGACACAATGTGTTCCATTGTGGATATGTTAACACATAGTTAGGTGTCTAGCTTTAAAACACTTATCATGGACACTTTGTCATATGGTATTGTGCAGGTTTGCTCAAGCCTCACCTCATTATCTACACTCATCACATATTAGATATACATAAAGAAATCCTCTCTGCTCTTAATCATGAAGTCCCACATGTTCACCATCAACATCACTTCATCTTTGATTTTGACTAAGAAAAAATTATTCAAGATTTATGGGTTCAAGAGCTAGCTATCATTCTTGGTTTTAATCTATTCAAGAATTGTCAAGAAGCTTATTATTCAAGGGTTATGAGCTGATGTGAATGAGGTTATAGATGTCCATACAAGGGTTGTATTTGTTGAGTTAAAGTGCTAGCTCAAGTTGAAGTGATATTGTTGTTATCAATAATCTCATTTTTCTCTCTTTTGTAAGGAAATTTATTTCCATTGTATCCTCATTTTTATTCCTTGTAAGATATTTATATTTATCAAGTATATTTTGAAATTATATGTATTTTGAATATTTTATATTGATATTTGTAAAATTATGGCATCGTACATAAATAAAATAGGGCTAGAAAACTTTATTTGAATAAGTATTGCAACATTATTTTTGGGACAATTTTATGAAGAGGTTAAAGGGTTGAATTTGAATTATGTTTGGTCTTGAAGTCATGATATTGTGAAAAACATATCCGTTTTATATCAATATGACCCTAAAAGCCAAAATGTGATATAAGGCTTGTATATTGTGCTATGTTGTATACTTCTTATTGTGTAGGTACGGATATAAGCTAAAAATACAAGAAAACGGTCAAAGAAAGACAAAACTACGGATACGGGAACGGAAAAATCGATATAATAAACACACCCCACTACAAAGTGCACGCATATATAAGCCAGAAGTATGACGGATAATGGGAGATTTTGAGCTGATTTGGCTCTTCTCATTAGTAGGTATTTAGGAAATAGATCCTAAATGAACGATAGTGGATAGTCGCTTCCATTAATAGGGATGTTTAGGGAATATTTTATCGTCTCTTTCAGTTTGATATTTTTTTGACCGTTTTAATGTGGGGGACTTGTTGAATGGAACAGTAATGAAGTTGTCTGTGTTGTGACAGAAAATTATGGTACATTTATTATTCGGGAGGAAAACGCATCTAGAGAGCTTTTTGTGTGGGTACTAAATTTAAACTATAATGTTTGGAGTTTTAAGTTGTTTTATATCGTTTACTTATTTATTTATAATCCGTGAAAAGGTGTTTAACCTGGGTAAATGTATGGCAATAATTATAACACTTTAGAAAATGCAGCGAGGACCTCAACATAAACATCCCAAATATTGCAAGTCCGGGAGGTGAAGCCCCAAAAAGTCAACCAAAGTCACCCGCCACACAATTGCCCCTTCAGTTTAAAAATAATACTCGATAATAACAACAGAGTATAGCGCCGGCAGCGGGGAGAACCCTTCGTAAGTATTTTGGGTATCTAAGCAAGAATTGCATACTGGCCCTAGGCTTCATTTGTTATTTCTACTGCACGTAGTACCTAATCCAACAAATAAAAAAAAACCATAGGAGCCAGCGCGCGAAACATCTCAACTTGAGGGATATAATAAAGGGACTACCTTCAAGTATACCAATTGGACTCTTGATAACAACTTGGCAGAGAGGTTTACGTCACCTTAAGGTGCTAACCCTTTTGGTCCAATACGCTATCAAAAAAGATAACTGCCCTCAACCCGTCGAGATTGAGAACGTTATATACACTAGCTTCACCAAAACAGAGGATAGCTTATTTGCAACTATTATACTCACAAATCATGCCTTGCTCAAAAGGCTTATGGACACACAGATGCCCCACCACATATAGACATTCCTAGTTATGCAGGGCATTCCGTTAGTGCACCTAATCTTCTTATCTCTTACTAGACCATATGTCTCAAAATTCGATCCAGTAATGAGAAAGGGCAATGTTAAGGGGCTACAAAAGTTGTTGAGCGTGCCGGGATGTTGTTAATACTTGAGTTAGTTTGATGTTAGTAGGTATTCCGGGTTACTTCCTATAGGTGTCCTTGGATGCCAATTTATAGAAATCTAGCAACAAACTTGAACTTTTAATCTGGTTTAGAACACGAACGATTACAAAAAGGAAATGTGTGAGTATGTTAAAAGGAGGACAGTGTTTGGGCGGGCGTGTGGTTGTTGTTTGTGCACCGTGACTCGGTGATAGGGTGAGGGGGATACGGTGTTTGGGTTTCGGGGTCAGGGGGCTTGAGAGCCCTATGGGTTGCAGAGTGTATGAGTTTGTCTTGGCGTTTGCTACGCGGGTAGTGTGTGGTTGTTTTGATCCGTTTGGGATGTGGGTTGGGATGTTGAGGCGTGACTAGGTTGTTGGGGGGGGGGGCGTGGATCAAGCGCTTAGGGTACTGGAGTGGGCTGGGCATGCTTGCGATAAATTCTAGTAGTAGGTTGACTTGCGAGCTCGTAGCGAGAAGGTTTGTGGTGGGGGTAGTTATTCCAGTGTCGCACTTACTTGCTGATTGGTTTGCGTCTTAAACTACTAAATCAGTTAATAAATTTAGCTAATGGACTTTGAGGGAAAAATAGAAGGGAAAGCTTACATGGATGTGCTTTCACAAGGTATCTTGTTCTAGTTATCATTGACTATGCATAGAGCTGTTGTAGTTGTTACTACACTCTAGTTATTGTTTAAGCTCTTTTCATTAGAGCCTTTTAGGACTGTACTGGCGGTGGGGACAACGCTTGGCTTTTGGGGGGTGCGGGAGTTGGCGCCGGTGTAGGTGGGGTTAATTCGGACGTCGTGTTTGTATCTGCTGGGTGGTGAGGAGTGTGCAGGTAGAGCGACGTTGGAGCGTGACGAATGTCATGTGAAATCTGGTGTTATGGGATCTTAATGGACTTATGTGTCTTAAGTTGTTAAATCTTTTTTTGTTGTTTTAATTTACGCTTTGTATATGTATAATATTATTGCGATAACTTGTCTAAACTAGTAATCAATAAATTATTATACCCACAAATATTTTTGGTTATTTCATTGAAGCTCATTGTCTTCATTGCTTTGTCAATGATGTTGGGTTTTGTTTGATATTGGTTACACTACTGGTTTAATGGTTGGTTGGGGAGATGTTTGGTTCATCAAAAAAGGGTTTGGTGTATTAACGGTATGTTAGTTAGATGTATTGAAAGCTAGGAAGCTTAAAGTTAGAACCTGGATGACAGTCATTATAAAATTTGTTAGTTTTGGTTTAGTGCCTCTGGCAGCTTGTGGACTTTTATAATGTCTTTTTGTAATTTGGAATTTATGGGAGGAAAAGTGTTTAGGGGATTTGGGGAGATTGTGATGCTCTTTTTTATTTGAAGGAGTCAATAAAGGGTGGGAAAGGGCTATATGACTATTAGTAGGGACCTTAAAATTCAAGTAGTTTATCGGCCTCTTTTGATTGTAACACCTGGTCTGCAACCAACCAGGGAGACGCACCGCGCTACTAAGCCTTGACTTAAAGGAGCTAGGTGAAATGTTTGGCTATTGCACTATGACGACGTCTTTAAGCGTGGTTTTTGCGTAGTAGTGTTAGTGATTTGTGCACGCTGATCATTTTGTGTGTCATAAGGCTCTGCAAACGTGAGTCGATCTCTGGAGAGATATAGTGATGGGGGGGAGTTGATTTACCTAGGGTGCATAAGCCCCCCCCCCCCCCCCCCACCCCCTACAGGGGTTGGAGCATTCAGATATGGGGTATGACGGATTCAGGTGGCACCTTAGGGACGCTTCTGTGTAACCTGTGGAATTGATTGTGCCTGTGTGAAGATAGTCTTTAAATTGGTTTTAGTTCATAAAAATTCAGTTTTTGCTTATAGATTTACTATATAGGTAATGATTAGTTAAAAGTTCTTACGTAGCCAGTTTTTCTATTCTAGTTTACTTTTCTAATGTAACATTTGCTAATATAAACACTATAAATTAACCAAAACCATAAAATAATATAAAATTAAAAAAACCCCGAAACAATCATGATTGATCTTATCTTTTTATAACAAAGGGGTGTAATCACAACTACCTAATGATTTAGGTCGAATATGTTTCCATCTAAATACTTTCCTAAACTTCTTGTTGTATCAAATCGCTATCGCACAAGTGACTCGGACGTAATATGACGATGTGTCGATAATGGTTTTACAAAAAACTAGGGCAATATTTAATAATGACTCAAAATTCAAAGCCAGCAATAATTAACTACAAAGTAGTATAGAACTCATGACCTTAACTAGAACAAAATTATATACACTAACTCTATTCACACTAATCATAAGCCACAGAATGCAAGTATGTAAAAGTAATCGATATATGTAAAGATATAAGTAAAGTAAAAGGGTAAAAAGAAAATGCAAATCGACGACGGCAATGACGCTAATTTTCCGGTTTTTATAGTGGTTCGGTCATGAAGCTCATCTTGCTTCTCCTAGTGTTGTTGCTTTGTCACACTTGTGATGAGCTATGTAATTATTTCCTAAGTCATGAACGAATTACATAAATTCGCCGTCTATTTAATATTCTGTTAAGACAACACACAAGTAAGGTAGTATGAAGATTATTACAAGGCCCCTATGAGTATATTAAATGCATTTGAAATATATTAAGAGTGGATCAACCATATAAGGGGCAATGTAGTATGAAGAATGTTACCCTATGGTATCCTTTCTACCCAATCATGTTTTCCTAGACATATCAACAGCGATACAAACAAAAGCTGGTTTTCTAAGACCTAACATGCATATTCATCACAAGAAGCAACACCACTAAGATCTACATTCTAGGTTTCATACAATCATAAATGAACACAATAGAAGGTTTAGCCAAGCATGTTAAAGATAAAGCAAGAACAATAATGAATCAAATAACATATAGACATATTAAATGATTAAGATAATCTTACTTGATTAAAACATGAATTGAAGGAAGTACAATAGGGTTTTGAGGCCCTAAAATCGTCCCTAATAGCTGCTAAACAAACTAGGGTTCATCCCTTTATTTTACTCTAAAGTTACACACTTAAAACCCTAAAAACGGATTTTTGTATATAGGAAAATCGCAATGACTGCGTCGCGTTTTAATCGTGACGCCGTCATGAGTAGAATATTCTAGATCTTAGGTTGGGTCGTACGAGCTGACACTGTCGAGAAATGTTGTGACACCATCATAGTGGGAATTATAACGGCGCCACGTGTATTTTGTGACGCCGTCTCCAGCCTCTGAGTAGAAATTCTTGAGAGATGTTGGTGTAGGTCCGTAGTCTTGTCCGTTTCTTCTCCAAATGATCCCAAGTCACGTGTATTTCCTCCAAATGCCTTCTAAATGCTGAATACCTGAAAATGAATGATTAAGTACCTATTTTGGGCACAAATGCATGATTTAGGGGGTTAAACGACCCCGAAAAAGTGTATAAAATGACACCTCATCAGAAAGAAATGATAGAAGATTGGATCACATTTAAACAAGATTAAACAAGTTAAATGATCAAAGAGTTTAGAGATATTTAGTGAGATCTAGAGAGAGAAAGAACTAAAAAAAATTATGCAAAAGGTTATGAAAATAGTTGGGAGTGACCCACTGTTTATAAGAGCTGAAAACTGTCTGTCTGAAAGTGGCGTCCCCCAGATATATTAGGGGTCCGCCGGGGGACCACCGTATTTACGGGGGCCGCCCTAACAGTCGCTCTTGTTTTTGTCTTCTTGTGGTGAAATGTTTATCCGGTGAAAGTGACACTTGTTTTAGGGGGAAATGACCAGATTTTGAAATTCAAAATAATTACCAAATAAAACATTTCTTTATAATTCAAAAATAATTTGTCTAAATAATTTTTGAGAAATAGTTTTGTTATATTTATAAAAATATAAAGTTTAAGACAAAAACTTATTTCTTTGATCATCCTACAAGTTTAATGTTGTTTGTACATACCTTACGTGATTTACGTCGGGTGCAAACAAATGTCGGTGTTGATGTAGACTTGAGACGTCGAGAGATGTAGATGCAAGTATGCATTGATAATTTGTGATTACGAGTAACTTGCACACTTTACGTTACGTATTACAAGTTACATGTTTGTCATCACCAAAACATAAAGAGATCGTATAGATTAAATATCGTAATATTTGCACTAACAATCTCTCCTTTTTTGATGATGGCAAAATATGTAAACTATAACACATAGTAAAGTTTAAAACTTACTCGTTTACACTCCCTTCTCCTCCTTTTTTCAAAACAAAAATGTATTATGTGAATAATGGTTGGAGTATGTGGGTTGGAGGTTTTAGTAGAAAACATGAGAAGAGGTAGGTACTCCGAGTATATAGGTTGGAGGTATGAGGAGAAGTTATGAGAAATAAAGGTGAAGGTGATTGTGTGTTTTTTGGATAGTTTAGAAAATTTCATGAGAGATGAGAAGTAGGCAAGAGACGAAAGTAGATACTTTGGGTGCATCGGTTGAAGGAATAAGGAAAAGGTAGGTACTCCATATAACAACCCGTAAATTTTCATCAATGTAAATATCCATCTATTAAGTTAGATGCAATGTACTATCTATCTATTATATATGAACCACCTTTTTCAGGGAAATTTTTCGCTTTATTACATTACTTACATTACCAATATCTCAATATGCAACGCAACTTGCATAACTAAAGTTAACAAGCTCACGCAACCTACCTATGGCAATCCTATCTACATATATGTCAAGAAAACATCATAATATGTCAAGTCAATATCTTAATATCATTTTTACAAAGTACATTACTCATATAATGTACCATTTGCAACGTTATATCAAGACAGGCCTTAAACTATTATCGTATACCTCTAAAACCCTAATTCCATGTAAAGTTAATATCTAAAGTAAATGCACAAGCTACTAAAGCATATGTACAAGTAATATAACATCTCATTTGAAATATAAACTCCCTCCAAGTCAATGTACAAGTCCTTAAAAGCACAATGTACAAGTCATTAAGCATGACATCTAAAATAGCCATTTTACCTCCGTTTTCCTAACAAATCTTGTACAAACTATTAAGTACAATGTACAAACAAGCAATGCTCAACTTTTTAACAACATTTCCCTCCATTTTAATCACTTGGACATGATTTTAAACTCAAAACCCTAATTCAAACCAAGAAACCCTAAAACCGAGCTAGTTTCTAAACCATGACCCATTTCTTCGTTTTTACCCATTATTAACCTAAACCATAAATCAAATTAAGTTATAAACACTTAATTACAACATTACATTTCATAATCTATCCTCATTACTCCATTGTACATGAAATTTGAACCAAAAACCCTAACCCGAGCAAGTTTGAACTCTATACTCATTTTCCCTCCTTTTTACCTATTTTGAAAACCAACCAAGCAACCACACACCTCCATGACTCACCTACTTCAGCCCCTAGCTGCTTACAAGCACCTCACTTCATTCCTTGGTCACTAAGAAGGCTTTGACACCTCCTTCTTCTTCCTTTTTAGCCGCGGCACACCAAGAAGAAAACAACACATCAAACCTAGTTTCTAGCTTATGTTACTCATCTCCTAGCCTCTCCTTGTCATCTCTAGCTCCTCCTAGTCATAACCTATGTGTCCAAATCTTGGTCACCAAGTTTTCTTGGCCTTTAAGGGTCATTCGACCCTATATAAAGGGGTAAAACCCTCCATTTCAAATCACACCTCAAATCTTTCTTTCTAATCTTCAATGGAGTCCAAGGCCTGATCAAGAACATCAAGAGAAGTTATAAGAAGACCTAAGAGCAGAATTCAAGCAAAGAAACCAAGAAAAGAAGCCACGGAGTTGTTATTCTAGGCGTACGAAGCTAAAAGTCTCGATTTCGACCCATTTCTAAGCTATA
>BQNB010123112.1:0-20157 GCA_026074375.1 Tanacetum coccineum
AATAGTAAATCAGTAAAACTGTAAAAAGTGTGGGGCTATGAACTCACCTCAAGTGAGTGGTCTGATAATTTATATCAAGTGTGGGAATGCTTCACGATTATTCCCGAATGCAACCTAATTCAATATAGGTCGTATAAGTACTAATCACATTGAGTAATCTCTACCATGCATAAGTCTATTTAGCTAATCACCATCTAATTGTTTGAGTGAAAACATATTTATAATTGTAAAACATTTATAAATATCTGAATGATGTAATTATAGTTATTCCTGGTAGTGTTGTAGTTACTACTGGTAGTGTTGTAGTTCCTACTGGTAGTGTTGTAGTTCCTACTGGTAGTGTTGTAGTTCCTCCTGGTAGTGTTGTAGTTACTACTGGTAGTGTTGTAGTTCCTACTGGTAGTGTTGTAGTTCCTACTGGTAGTGTTGTAGTTCCTCCTGGTAGTGTTGTAGTTACTACTGGTAGTGTTGTAGTTCCTATTGGTAGTGTTGTAGTTCCTACTGGTAGTGTATTAGTTTATTTTCTAAGTCTGATCCGACTATAATGACCCACTAAATCACATTTTCATGACTCGGGTTCTAAAGATAATTTATGCGAAACGATATTTTGAACAACTTTCCAGTTCTGTCCGAGACCCAAAACTCGACCGAAATGGGCGAAAAAGCACTCGCATCAGATCTGATGCAGTGTATAAATTACCAAAAAGCCAGATTTTGTCCCCACCTTACGACCCGTTATCACTCGCTTTTAGACTTAAAGAACCTCGCGTGGAAGTAAAACGACCTTCCGAACGACTTTCATATTTCGGCCGAAGGCCAAAACGGACTCGAAAGTGCCGCAAATACCATTTCAAAATCCTGACAGAAACTACTAACTTAAAAAATGCTGGATTTTTATACCTCGAATATATACCTCGTTTTCGCTCTAACTTTTTCGTTATAAATCCGTTTGACAAGTTTCTTACCTTTTCGGAATCGTCGTGAATCATACTACTTTATAAAAATATAAAATAATGTGTTATATATACGAATTTTGGACAGAATCTTTGAGTGACCTTGTTGAATCCATTTTTAACCTTGCTTTTATACCTTACTACTTTTGTAGTTAATCATTTTTACACCAACTTAATATGGTACAATACTTTATCATCCCTTTTAACATGATATTAGTAATATCTCAACATATATAATAGTGTGCAAAATGATCATTACAAGTAAAAACTCCATTTACATGTTAAAAATCCTACATGGTGATTCAAGCTACAATAGAACTAACATATGCATAAAATGAATATTGAAAGAACATAAAGGGTTCTAGATGACCTTATGGTGTATGATGATGATGATCAATGTAATCTAAACCCTTGTTTAGATAAAAATCCAAAGCTTGCACAATAGGAACCCTAGTTTTCCAAGTGAAAACCCTAACTTTTCTTTTCTTGATTAATACTTGAAAATGGATAACCAATGCTTGCAAATGCCTTAGTATATCTTAGGATGGATGTGTAATGGCTTGTATAGGTTGTATAAATTTTTGTATGGTTTATTTCTTTGGATGGTTTTGAGCCGTGGGCTTCAAGGGTGACAAAGGGAGTGTTTATTTGATTTTTCACCTTGCAAAAAGAAGAGTGTGTGTGTAATTTCTCTTTTACAAGTATTATATACCTTCATGACTAGTCAAGGGAACCATTTGAGGGTTTTATGGGTGGTCTTGGTCAAGAAAGGTTGGTCTTGGTCAAAGAGACATAGGTCTTAATGAGTTAATGTATGTACAAATGCAAGTTGGAAATTTTTGTTAGATTTTCTTGGTCAATCACATGAAATCCGGCCAAGGCATGATATGTATGATAATATTATGTAATTTTTATGTATTGGGTATAAAAGTGGGTATTTGTTGAAGCGTAGAAAAGTTTTGGTGGTTCCGGGTATGCCTAAACTTAATTTATCGCGAAACGTAAACACTTTACGCAAACGATAAAAATAAAATAAACAAAGACCATAATTATTCTTAAAATAATTATTTAATACTTGCTTGATGTAAACATTTAATTATTTGATGTACGTTTATATTGAACGATAATTTTTGGCATACGCGATTTAACTTAACGTTTACGATTTTAAACAAACGCGTACAATACTAAAAGATACATTGCGGATTTATTGACGACGTCAATAACCCTAAAATACGGGGTGTTATACCTAAAATAAGCTTTTTTATGTTCGAACCCCTACGAGCCCGCAGTAATAGCTGTGGACATGGTTCTTTCTTTGACTACCACATCAAAACCAGCAAGATGGTGTTTAAGTTTCTTCAAACTCGAATTAACCATGCTGACTTTAGGAAGTTAACGTCATAATGTTCATATGATCTTTCTAAAATCATAATATAAAGCTTTGAACTCAAAAACCTAAGTGTTATGCCTTTTTGATCCAAAACCGTACACTTGAAACCCTAATTTCATGTTTTTACTTAAACTATGGGCTAAACTTATAAACTTTTGTTATAATCAATCCTAATAAGCTATTATAATGTTAAAATAAGTACTTTGATAAGTTATAAGAGGATTTGACCTTAAAACCCGCGCGTTTTTATTTTGAACCCCTAATTTGACCCGTTTTACCTTTTAGCTTAACGAATCATTAAATTAAACTTATGTTATGTTAAAACTTCATATTTTAGTTTATTATAACTTATAAATGACTATTTAAATGTTAAATTACTTGCATGACAATTGGACTGTTATTTGTAATAATAATCCATCATGGGGTAATAAATCTGTAATTATCAGAAACTTATTAACTAAAAGGACTAAAGTGTCATTTTATCAAAGTTATAACTATAAGGGTCTATTATGTCACTTTTTTAAAATATAAGGTTTACTTAGTATATCAATAAAAGTTGAAAGACCAAAGTCGTAAAAATGCAAACCTCAGGGGTCTATTTGCAATTTTCCAAACCCTAGGGTCTAAAATGTAACATTTTGAAAAAGTGTAAAATCATATCCAAAACATTATATAACATAACTTTAATTAACGCTCCTCGTGCTTAACATCTCTAGATATTGAATAAAATGCTTAAAACTGCTTATGTTCTAATCCTTATATCATTCATCATCGATGTGCTTTCAAAAATCATGTCCCAGATCCATATCATACCACAATACTAGGGAGCTTCATATTAAGAAGTTTCATCTTGGTATTATGTTCTGTCTGAGTTGTTGGGTTTACGATTTAAAGTGCCCTAGCTCCACAAACGTTTACTGAATGACTTCTAAACTATGATGGCCCGAACGGTGTTATGATAATTTTTATATCAAAACCAACATCGATATCCAAAAACTTATATATACAATCAAACTAAGACTTTCCATATATTAACCCAGGTTGTCTGTGATTACCGTGTTGAAGCCGTTACTTTCATTCCCTATACATTAGCTATCAATTTCCCTATAACTGTTCAGGTGAGTTCATAGCCTCGCTTTTCAATTATTTTATAAACCCGCGAGGGAGATACATGCTATAAACATGAATGCAATTATTTCTACATGTTATTTCAATTTACTATTGCCTAAGTAACTTCTTTGCCTTTAAGTCCCCATAATCATGAACCGTTAATTACTCTCCGTAGTAAGCGCGAATGTTGTGAATATAATATATTTGGGTTGGACTCCCCGTTGGTGTATCCAGTAACGATAACCAATTGCACATCATTAGAAATCAGCGCGGGAATTTGGCACGGACCCGTAGGGGCAATATTATCATTATCACCTAAGACATCGATTCAGAGCTAATAGCAATAATAATATGTTTTCATACTGGGTGTATACAACGAACCCAAATATCACATTTGCATTCCAATTTATATTACTTAAACCTATGGATTTCACTCAACCTTTGTTGACTTTTAGCATGTTTTATCTCAAGTAACTATGGCACGGAGTGGCTAGGACATGAAGATGGAAAACCCTTATCATTCACAACTTTGTAAATACCAGATGTTGGGACCTATCCTTTGTAAAAACACAAAAGAATAATGAATGATAACTTATTTTCATAAGCGACTCTTTTTGATTCGTTTTCTATGATTATGACTGTTGTACCTTGAAGAAGCTTCCGCTGCTATATGTAAAAATAGGGGTGTTACATAATACGTCGACTAAAAGACGAAAAATATATTTTTACGAAACTTTCCTAAATTGATTAGCATAAATAAACGTTTCATTACTTATAATCTAAATGATTAAAATGATAACTATGAGTACCAAAATGAAAATTTATCGAAGCAATATTATAAGTGGTTTATTAAAGAGTTTTCCTATATTACTCTACTATTTTATTAAATGGTATAAGTATATATATTATACTAAGGTACGAGTTGGAAGTATGTTATCTTTTGAAACTAAGTCGTCAACCATCACACCACTGAAAACGTTAAGGATGACCGTACTAAAAAACCTACACACACAACCACATCCCACACTATCATCAAACCTGAAAACTGTTTTGGAAATAAATGTCTAAGTGGAACATAAATTGGACTAGGTCGTGTTCGGACGTCGTTGCATTTGCTTGTGTGATATTGAGTTTGCTGCTAGACACCTTTGCTTGAGGTGAGTTCTCGTAGCCCTGCTTTTTATGTCTTTTCCGTTGGGGGGAAATGATACTCAAAATTGTTTTGAATGTATTTTCTTACTATACGAAACGTGGTTTTGTTTTTGGGACAATGTTATGTGCTTATGACTGTTATGTGAATGACATGTGTTTTGATTGTACTTGCGTGCATTGAGATGCAAGGCAGTGTATGTGATTAGCATGGACTTGTTATGTTTGTGATGGTCTTGCCCTATGGATAGCCCCCAGCTGGTAGGTTTTAGGTGCAAGTGATCTCGAAGTTGCGACTCCAAGAGCATTGGTATATGCTGGTGTGATGACTAGCACGGGGATGCTATGTCATGGGATTTGAAATGTGTTACATGTATTCACTGTCATATTGCACAATTGTCCACTTTTTGAAATATTGGCACAGCGATTGGGTTTTCTTCAAACCTACGAGCTCACCAACATTTTTGTTGACCTTTTCGAGTATCATTTTCAGGTGAAGTTAATGATCAGTAAGGTTGTGATGCGAGTTAGCGGACTTTAAGAGTATCCTGTATGGATCATGTATTGAGAGGTCTTGCATTTGGTGTTTGTTTTGAACTTAGTACTTTGAGGTTTTGGTTTAAGACTAGTATGGACCCCTACGTGAGCTTTTGGTTGTAATAATTCGTGACTATTTGATGTGTTCTTGTTGGGACTTCACTCAAAACTATATTTGGGTTTGAAGGTCATCATGATACTTTTCATTAATGCATTTTATTTTTCTCTATTTTGTATCTTGTGTTATGATTGATCATTCTTCGTCGCATACCCGTGTTTTTGCCTATGTCGGGGTGTGACATATTCAAAGTTTTGGTTATTAATGAATGAATCATTTCACTATAATGTGTTGTTGGTGTTGTATATGTTTTGTGTATAAATTACACTGTTTGACCACTACTCTGTTTGACCAAGGGTGTTACCTTGGAGACAAAATAACGAAAATAAGTTGCATAACTTGATGATCCAAAACATAACAAATACATAGAACAAAAAACTACAAGAAATACATACAAGGGTAATTTAAGATGCAAAACATTAGTAATAGAAGATAGCACATAAACGACCCATTATTTGCACTGACGTTCGTCTTCAGGAAATGCATCACCCATCTATTCAGCATACACCATTTTCCTCTTTAGTGGCCTTCCTTTGTCCACTGGTTTATTAACACCATGGTTTGCAACCTCTTTACAAACTAGAAATTCAAGGTTACCTTTTTTAACGACATTATTTGGAACCTGTTCACCCTTAGCACCATCAATCTCATCAGGCACATTAGCATCCATCCCTTGTTCCAATGCTTTACTATGCATGTCTACAAAATCACCAATTTGTTTTCCTATGTTGTTGTTCAAAGGCACATATTCTTCACACACGTTTTTTTGGCTAACCTTGTCTTTCATTACGTCAGTCCCTTTGTCTAAATCAAAGGCATTAATACCGAAAGTAAAGTCAATCTCAAACAAGGATCTTTTCCATTCGAATTCTTCTCTCCACCTTTTTGCCTATTTTTTGATTCCTGGACTCATCAGACCGTAGAGTTGGTATTATTAACTCACTGTCAGAGTCTGATAAACATATTTCACTTGGTGAACATGTGTAAGTTTCATTGTTAGCCATGTGAAGATGTTATGCTATCATTAGTTTTTTTTTACAATTATCTGGAAACCAAGTGAAAGTGTAAATATTTAGATGAAAATGACATGTGATTTAGTGTTGGGTTTTTCTTTATTTATGTGAATGGCTGTAGAAAAGGCGGGTAAACAGGAAACGGCTAAATATAGAAGGTGTACTATTGCAGTTGAAAACCTTAAACGTCAGGGATCAAATTCATAGATAAAAGCAGTATACCTTCTAGTGCAGTTGAAAACCATAAATGTCAGGGACCAATTTCATAGATAAACCTATTCAGTTTATTGAACTGTACAAGTGAATATGTGTGCAAAAAAGTCAAACATAGTTTACATTACACCCTATTTAAGACTAGTGTAATCTGTTGACAAAGTAAAGCCGTATCGCAGTCATCCACTAAAACATGAATTCACCACCAAATCATGAATGGGAAGAAGGCCTTGATATAGACGATTCCGATCTTCTACTAACCCCCGTCGTCCGTCCCACCAACAACCCTCACATAGTCCTTGAGATAACCACCACCACCTAAACCCTGATTTCAGCTCAAAACATCAAGTTGATATTTATGTTGAATGTGAACAAGCCTTTGATATAGACGATTTTGATCTTCGACTTACCCCTATCGTCCATCCCAGCAACAATCCTGACATAGTCCATGAGATAACCACCACCACCCAAACTATGTTTTCATCTCAAAACAATCAAGTTGATAATTGTGTTGTGAAGCCCATTAGGATAATACCAAGGTCCTGCTGGTATTGTTCAAACGGCCAAGCTCTGTAAATTAGTTGATACACGGGAAGGTGGGGAGGAATCCGTAATGTATACACAAGAGTATATTAGAAAAGTTATTGAGGATGTGGGTGAGGATGATGATTTTACGCGTGCGCCATGGCTTAGCGCGATTGACTAATCGGAATGTTGAATGGAGGTATCGTTGACGGTTGTTTTGGAGATGTTAAGAAATTTCTCAAGAATGGAAAACTTGAGAAAGTTGTTGCAGTTATCAAGTCTTGTACTTCGAATGCGCTGGGCGATCTCACGGTAACACTCAAAGATCTTTCTGGTACAATCTCCGGTACTATTTATTACAAAGTGCTTACAGAGGAGAGGTTTGCAAAGGCGATTACCGTATGAGCGGCTTTGATACTTCATAACGTTTCCGTCTTTGCTCCTTAGAAATCAACTCATCATTATCTTAACATTACAAAGAAAAATATGGTCACAATATTCCATAAGGATGGTGGGTCTGCGATATTCTATTTATCTATTCTGAATGTTGCAAATAGTATTTCTTGACTTTGGCATGTCTTACTAACTCAAATATCTTTCTTTGAATTGTTGTATAAGAAAACAAACACCAACATAAAAAACAAACAAAACTTTACTGAACAAAAAACAGCTTAGAAAACAAACACTGACTAGCCCGCCAATACGGTGTTTGACCACCACTCTATTTGACTAATCGTGTAAGGAAAACCACAATTCTTCATTTTCCCACCAAGAGATTAGCCCGTTAAGATACTACCCCTTTTGTCTACCAATGGAAATACAAAATGTAGTTACACGTGTAACAAACAATAATCACTGTTAAATAGGGACCAAACAGGTAAACCCGGTTATAACATCAAGGACCAAGTGTGTATAAACTCTTGTGATACTGACATGTTTTTGCAACTAAATTATGACTTTGACTTATCTGGCAATTTAATGGACTATGGAACATAGTAACACATGTAACAAACAACATTCACTGTTATATAGGGACCAAACGGGCAAACCTGGTTTCCACATCAAGTTGTGTATAACCTCTCATGCTACTTATATGGTTTTGCAAACTGGCAAAACTGGTTTCCACATCGTGAACCAACTGTGTATAACATGTCATGATACTGAGTAGTTTTTTTTCAAAATAAGTTAAATAGGTCACAAACAGCTTAAATCAGTCCTAAACAAGTGCAATTATCCATTTTCCACCTAAGTGGACTTTTATGTTTGCCTCTAAAAGGACTTAGACAGTTGTCACAGATGTGGACTTTGATGTTTGCCACTTATGTGGACTTGAATTACAGACATACACTCTCCTGAAACAGATTAGTTTTTGGAATTACAAAAAAGACCATTCACTTGCACCACCTGCTGCAACTTTACTTAGGTTACACCATCACCTAATTCTCTTCCATCCGCATTCCTTGTATTCACTTCACTGGCACTTAGAGAACTGGAGAAGGTTTAAAAAAAAAAAAAGACTGCAGGTTGAGTGGGAGTTCTTTTTTGTGGACTAATTCTTTCTGTTTGTACTCTTCGCTTTGTCCATCTACTATTGGGTGAACCTTGACTGGCAACACCTGCACCACCTTTACCAATAGCAACATACATACCTATAACAACACCAACACCTGATCCACCTGAACCATCTTGACCACTGCAGGTTCTGTTTGTTGTGCTTGCCTAGATGCACTACCACTGGCTTACTGCATTGTTGCCACCTACATCAAAAAAACCAACGATAACCTGTTCGATGAGTTTTTAGAACAAAGATACACATGTTAAAAGTCTCAAATATTAGCCAACAAGGAAGCTCGGCTACACATTATTGGATGCTTTTTGGTTAATTTGTAGCCGACCTTCTTGTTCGCCCTTAATATTTTGAGCTAACAATCTCCCCTAATGTGTTGTCTTCGAATTTCCAGGGGTGAGATCTTGAAACTTGCTTCCTTGGACTTGTTAGATTTCTTTGTCGTAGGGGGGGGGGGGGGGGGGGGGGGGGGGGGGGGGGGGGGGGGGGGGGGGGGGGGGGGTGGGGGGGGGGGGGGGGGGGGGGGGGGGGGGGGGGGGGGGGGGGGGGGGGGGGGGGGGGGGGGGGGGGGGGGGGGGGGGGGGGGGGGGGGGGGGGGGGGAGTTCTTGATTCTTTGGTCTTTATTATGTTGTAGGCTTGTTCCTTCATGTTGTGTGATCTTTGATATTTAGCCTTTGCCATTGTCTTTCGACTTCGCTTTGATCCTGAGATCCTTTAAATCTTTACCATGTTGGTCTGATCTCTTGCCACCTTGCGATCTGTGTCTTGACCAACATCTCATAACTTTGCATCTATTTAAAGCTCTCTAATAATCCTCCCTTGATAGACCTTTGATAACTTAAGGAAGATTGTATATCAAGTTTGCGGAAGTCTTTGTCTTTAATCTTGACTTCTCGTTGATTCTTGAATCTTAAGCTTATAGTAGAGACTTTGTAGTTTGAGCATGCGCATGTGGTAATGAATCCGACTCTGTTGGAATGAGGCATCTCCATCTCTATCTTTATATGAATCCTGAAATAAAACAATCATCAATAAAGCTTGTGGACGAATATGGCTTTTTCATTCGCCCGGGTTTGGTTGGATTAACCTTTGGTTCCGTGAGGACCAACCTATGATCAGGTAGATTCAATTTAGAAGAATCTCCTTGACATGATTTCCAACTTTAAGCGTAAGATCCTCTAACACAGATGTATTAGATTCACTATGCTAGCTTGTTCTTAATATCAGAACGTCTCAAAGCAGACAACACGATATGAGTGAATCGGTTAGTTACTATCTTACCGATTGAGTCATCAATTCATTTACTGGACCAAAATCAATATCCAGTTATCACAAGTTTGATTCATATAGAATCTCGCAAGTCACCTACCAAGAGCTTGTTTGATGTGGCTCAAGCCAGGATTCCATCTCACTTGTGAAGTACTTAAGTATCACTCGGATGTTTCAAGCAAAAATCACAAGGAATAATGCATAGAACCACTTGTTAACTAGCTTGTTAAACTTATTGGTGATCAACAATGGTTTGACATAAAAGTGTCCTAATGAGATTATTTGTTGATCTCTTGCTCTAGACTCGATTAGTGCGTTTTGGTTAGTAATCAACGGCTGAGCAGACTTCACCTATTCAATATCAACACACTCTGAGTGAAAATGTCAATAGAAGTCGTGTGTAATCTCCGAGACAAATGAGACAAGTCTCTGTTGAGAGAAACTCGTAATAGGCTGGAAGGGTTGTGCAATGCACACTGGTCCATGATGACGTTCTTCATATTAGCATTCATCTTCGTGAAAACGATAGATTAATGTATTGACCTGGGTCTTCCTAAATTTTTTGAGGAGGGTTTCTTTCTTTACAACCTTTACCATAACATTTCTTTTTATTCTCAACCCCTTCAATGCTTACAGACGTCCTAACTAACACCTTGTTGTGATTGTTATAGTGTTTAGCTCAATCTTATTTGGCATTACTCCCTTTCCTCATTCAGCTCCAATGAAACAAAGGACTGCTAATTACTAACTATAGAAGTTTTTTGTCCTTGGGTAGATCCCTCTGGTTCTGTTGGATCATTGACCAATACCAACCTAACCACCTTATACTTCAGAATCTTCTGAATTAAATGTTGTTGGGTATGAGAATCCGTAACCATAAAAACCGTTTTCCGTAGAGTAAAAAGCACTAGAGTCATTTAGATCACTTATTATTTTCAAGATCACATTTTAATTACATTTCTCTCCTTATTTTAAATACTAATTCACTTAGTTTTTGAGATACTTTGTGATTAAAATTTGTCATGAAAATCATGTGGAGAAAACTTTTATACTTAGCATGAATTATATGGAACATTAACTTGCTCCCCCTGAATTTTACATATGTTGACAACAACAAAATGATACCAAGTTGTAAAACGAATATAAAATTGAGGGTTATCATTGTTGAGCACACAATTTTGAAAGATTATGAGCTGCATTGAAAAATTCTTAAAAATTTGTGCTCAACCACTTAATCATCTTATAACATATAACCTATTGAGTAGTCATTATTATTCCAGATTTGTTATTAAGAGATTTTTGATAACGTTTTGAATACATAAAATGTCATGTTATGATGTATCCAAAATCATTAAAACTTTGTTTTTCGAAAAACTCTCCCTCAAACATTGACTCATTTTGAAAATGACACCAAATGTAGAAGAATTGTCTTGTAAAACTTGATGAGGGATGGAGTGTTGAACACACAATTTTGAAAGATTTTGAATTGTCATTGAGAAATTCTTGAAAAATTGTGTTGAACATTTTGAAAAACATGTTAGAAGACTTCTCTTCTAACACTAAGGATAAGGCGCACTTAACGTACACTCTCCTTTGTCGTTCGGGTCCGAGTTGCAATCTGAGAGTGATTACAAGTCATCAAGAAAAATTAGAAATGACATGTTTTGAAAACTTTTGAAACTCCTGTTCGAACTTCATTTACACACCCGTGTCGATATTAATCAACATTTCTAGGTACGTAAATGTTATCGATTCCAAGAGACAATGTCGAAGAAAATATTTTTTTTGAAAACATTTTTTGATTTTTTGATTTGATTTTCTTTTTGAAATTTTACATTTTTTATTTTGTTTAATAAAAAATATCTACATGTTGACCGCATCATTGTTATGTGATGGGGATATAGTAATTCCAACTCTTGTGGTCGTATGTAGCTATCTTGTCTGCCTGAGGAACAACTTTGTGGAACCAACTTTAACTTGATAGTTCATTGCTGTGGTCGTGAATTCCGAGTTCTGAACTGTTATGATCAGAAGTCATTGCTTATTCATCAGATGAAAATTCCTTGAAGCCCTGGTTTCTCAGATATCAGTCTTTTCAGCAACCAAACTTAGGGAGTTCTTTCCTTTATAGGATTAACGATGTACTGCATGTAATGCTAAGTGTAACAGGCTACTGACATCAGAGATTTTGTTTGCATTCATATTGGTTAGTGAATATCGTCTTTGAACCATTTGTGGGTATCACTGGTCTAACCTTATTGGTGCTAGAGGTGAATATCTTTCAAGTAGTAATCCACTTTAAAACCAACTGTCCTTGAATAATTTACCCATCGATTTCTCACCTATAGACAAGCGAGGAGTTATTGTTTTCTCATGCAAATGGAAGTCTTTTTTGATTGAAAAACCTATGTCCCTATTGGGTTTTGTCTTTCTTGTTTTCCTGTTGCAACACTTTGTTTGCTCTAACGGTTTGTTATCCTCCCACACACCACAACACACACAATACACACACACAAATCACCCCATCCCCTCATCAATCTCTATATCTCTATGGGGAATCACCCCTACACTCTCTCCTCTCTCTATAACACACACGCTCTCTTAACCCCCGCCCCACTCCCTCTCACACACACTCCCCACAACAACCAATCCCCCACACCACCCACACAAAATTGTTATGTGTAGTGCAAGAAAAACTATCCTATCAAGACATTTCCTAATAGTGTTTTCTGCTAGTGGGGCACAGTCTTTGTCCGTGACGACAACTGTATTCCTCTGCTTAAATTGCTGTGCCCATTCTAAGACTTTGTCTATAGGTTATTGAAATGCCTTAGAGGAGTTATGGGCTACATTATAGCCAGAGTATCGCCGATTTTTGAGTCTTAGGCAGAATGCATACACCACTTAGGTTCTGTGAATTTACCTCCTAGCATATCTTGGGTCTTTTTCTAGCTTGTCCTCAATGTAGTAAGTTGTATGGAGAGACATGTACATGCTCCAGCGTATACCTAAGGATAGCCAGAGGTGAAAATCTCATGGAATGGTAGGTTTGTCTAATAATAAGTAATTCTGCTTTCCTAGGCAAATAATATTGTATGACTGTGTTATTGACAAATCAGTTAATGACATCAACTTATGATAGGCAACACACGTTGCTTTGAAACATCTAGAGATCGTTCAGACTTAAGACGCATCGGTCTAGTCTAACAACATGACTGTGGGTTTCTATCGTGGTTGTAGAAGTCCGTGTTCCCTAAGATTGACTTTTGAGCAAACTTAGTGATTCACGGACTCAGTTTCTTTTAATTTCCTAACTCATTTTTAATGCTGAAAATTGCAAACTCGCTTTTCTTCTGAAGTTGAGCTTTTGGAATTTATCAATATTTGCAAATCAAAAGAATAGTTTGTCTTTGGTTTCTATGTTCTCTCTAGCTCTGCGGTTGTCTTCTGATAGAATCATACAGTTCTTTGTAATGCCTTTTCAAAGTCTCATTTTCCTTAAGTAACTTAGCCACTTTTTGTTCCAATTTGATGTTTATTATTTTAATTACATCTATGTCATGTTTAACCTTGGCTTCATTACTTGTTACTTTCAAAAATTGACCATGTTGCCCTTCTTTTAAAGCTTGATTTTGATATTTAAGTTCAAGATTAACACAATGGTGGCATTCCATTCTTAAAAATCTTTTGAACATGGGCAATCGGTCTTTTTGAGACAAATATTTTCAAATTCGAGGGATTGATTTGTGAGTTTAGTTGTCTGGTTATCATTTACATTAGCAGGCAAATGACATGTGTCATGACATTGTTCAACATTCTGGTCAACCTCTCCTTTATTATTGAATTCAGGTTGCTCATTATGTTGTTGTCCTATAGCAAATACATTGATTTCAGCAGTCGTTTGTACCTCAGCCATTGGTTCTTCATCATATATGGGTCTGATATCTGCATCATCAGCATGTGCATCTGATATAAATCTCGATTCACGATCTCGGGAGGTCGGGGATGATGGAAATAAATGAAAGCCATTTTAGAGAGAGAAAAACACACTTATTAATGAATGATTAGGTTGAAAATTACAATTATGAGGTTCACCTTCTAAGGAAGATTATATGAGGGTGATTTATGCTAAAACACAGCCATCTTGGTGCAATTACATTTTCCAGTCCCTTGCGTTTTAGACATAAAGAAACTAATATACATGTTTCCATATAGAGACACAATTATTTTTATTAATACTAACATCTTCCCCCCAATAAGTGGGAATATGGGAGATTACTTACAATGACTTACAAGTACAAATATAAGAGCTCCAACATGAGAATCTTTCCCATTACTTGCAGACGATACCAATGTAATTTGTATAAACTGAGTTAGCTTCCCCCCCAGTTCATACTTGCATGTCCTTCATATAAGCTTTCTTTCCTTTCAATCTACTTCTTTTTAGCCGAGCAATTTCTGTATCAGCTTCACCCCCCCCAAACCAACAGTCTATTGTAAGCGAATCAAAAACACGTGATGTAAGCTTCATAGAAGAAGTAGAAGTAAGAAGTAAGACGTAGATGAAGAAGTGAGAAGATGAGAAGTCAGAGGATTAGAAGAATCAAGAGAAGGAATCAAGGGTAACTTGGTAATCTTCTTAATTTCTCTTCTTAAGTATTATATTATATATATTTTTACGTGTGTTAAAACTGTACATCAGTCCTTTTCCCCCGCAGTTATAGCATTGACCTGTTGAAGTATTGCCTGGAGTCGGAGTTCGAACAATCCTTTGAACATTTGCAGTCTCATTTGTAGCATTCATTCCCTCAACAACTTCTTCTTGAACAAAAGCTTGTCTGTTATTTCTTCCAACATTACCAGAATTTCTGCTTTGAATATTCACCCTGTCACCTTGAACGACTACTTGATTTCTAGTATTAGACGAAGCACGAAGACGATTGTTTGTTAGATTAGAGAAGTTTTGAGTAATGGCTTTGGCAAGTAACAACATAGCAGATGCTAGGGGATCTTCAGAATGGTTGTGAACATCATCCTGCTCATACTCTTCATCATAATCAACTACAGATGAAGGATGTGTCACATAATAAGAAGAGGTGTTTCTGGAAGATGAACCCGTGTGTGCTACTAGAGCCAAAGGATCATGAGACTTTTCTAACTTCTTTGCCCTTGAAGCATTAACCAATTTCTCAAATTGCGAAAGATAATCAAAAAGATCATCGAACGAATCAACTGTCAATTGCTTAGCCAAACGAACTTGAGTCACATATTTCAACCATTCCGGTTGCAAACTATTCAGAAACTTTGTGTTAACTGAAACAGTTGGAAACTTCATGTTGTTTCGTTCCAAATCATTCATTAACTGAGCAAAACGATTGTAGACTGAAACTAGTGACTCTCCTGGTTCAGCAACAAATTGATCAAATTCATTTGTAAACCGCGTTTCTCTGTCAACTTGGTTTTGTATAGTTCCCCTCATCAAACGTTCAACACGAGCCCACATTTCCTTGGCCGTCTTACAAGAATCCACAGAATTGTAAATCTCATTAGGAATAGAAAGAAGAATCATATTCATGAGTTCCATTTCCGCATCATAGTACAATAAGTCATCTCCTTGAAGATCCTCTACTTCTTGCAACCTTGGTATTGTTGAACCTGTAGGTGTGATGTTCCTAAACACATAAGGGCCATCTTCTAGTGCTTTGAGAAGCCACTTCCGGTTTTCCCTCTTGCGATTAAGAAATCGTTTGAATCTACTCGCCCAAGGTATGTAACTACCCCTTTCAAGCATGGGTGGCCTAGTCTCAGAACCGGCATCAGCAAGGGATTGTTGGTATGTTTTGGATGTCGACATGTCTTAAGATTCAAAGATTGGATCTTTTTAGACGAATATGAGTGAGATTTGTGAGAAAATATCCAAACTCGGTAACAGTAGTCAAATTCGGTAACACTGTTCACGGACAACAAGTAATCTGAAAACGAATACCCTTCTCGAACAGTACACTATCAAACTCGGAAATCTTCAAATAATAAACTCGGTAAACTGCAAACTACTCAAATTCGGTAACACTATTCACTATAAACTCGGTAAGCCTAAATTGTTAAAATCCAACAGTTATGAATTATTAATAACCACAAATTCGATGAAACCGAATTTTATGATGACTAGATAATCCAAGTGTTCTAAAAACTCAAATTCGATGAAACCGAATTTGATTGCCGAGTTTAGTAAATCTTGAAAAACCGATATTTAACACTTCAAAACACGATAAAACCGTGAAATGAAAGTGTAAAATGACTTGTAAAGCTTATTACCGAGTTTATACTTAGTAAAATTCCCTATATCACAAATTCGATGGAACCGAATTTGTGAACTTAACAAACTCGATAAAACCGAGTTTAATACCGAATTCCTAATAAACGATTTTTGATAGAACCAAAAGATCGAATATATCTATTACACTGATATTTCGTACTGAAATTGCTAAATTTACAAGAAAAAGTCTTCCGAAACTCAAAACCACTCTACCGAGAATGCAAAGCTTCAACCGAAAATCAAAACCACACTTCCGAGAATGAAATGAACACTTCCGAGAACACAATAACGTCCAAAAACTCGAAATCACAGCCAAAATCAATCTCGAAACCTCAATAGCACCAACCGAATTCGGAAACCATCACTTCTTGATTCTCGGTCGAACAAAATCACGCACAAATCAAGCACTCTACTTCTCTATTGGCGATTGATACCACTTGATAGGTCACATGAATCTTGAATCAATCATATCAACATGTAAGATTAGAGAGAATGAGGGCAAGTAAAGGGAAAATTCAAATCTTATTATGGAGGGAAAATGAGAGTTAATTACAAGGGCATCACCCTCTAATGAAGATTAGAGGGCTATTTATAGGCAATGGGAGGGAGGCTTCCCTTCCTTATTTTCCTAACTTGTCAATACTAGTCCCTAGACTTTGGTTATTATGCTATTTCTTACTTAAAGCATAATAAACCTTATTACAAGCTATATTAAACTAAACAAAATAAAGTCTAATAACAAAATATAATAAAACCACATAATAAACCCAATTAGCGAATAAAAACATCCACCTACCATTGCCCGTTCCTCTCGACCCCAACCAGTTATGGATGATGCTAATGATGAAGGTGATGCTCATGAAGATGTTGCCGACCCCGGAGATAAGTAGGTCGGGTTTTACTTGTTTAGGTTGGCTAGTTGAATCTTGTCGTTGAACATTGTTGTTTAAACAATTTATGTTTATGTCATTGAACTACTTGTAATCCTTGAACTTTATGGAATGTTATTGTTTGTGTTTGAAAATTCTGGAAAATTGGTTGCGGAAAAATCTGAAAAATTGGGTCGAAAAACCTGGGAAATGCCGTAGAACAGGCATGGCTGTTTTTCGGAGCTGCTACATTTGGGGACTATTCGTGGTCCCTAAAAAGTAGCCGCTAAAAGGTCATGTTGAGACTACGTGTAGTCCATAAAAGTAGGTCGTTAAAAATTCTGGTCAACAATAGTCAAAATATGTAGTGACTATATGTAGTCCCCAAAGGTTTTGTCACAACAAAAAAATCTACGTGGCAAGTCAACGCGGTAGTCCCCATACCTAAATTTTGTAGTCCCGACAACTTATAAGGACGGAGCAGCAAGGACTACGCTAGCAGGGACTACATGTAGTCCCTAAAAACCTTTAGGGACTACAATCTAGCCTTTTAGGGTAGTCCCTAAAAGCCATTTTTCTTGTAGTGCAAGCGCAACCACAATGGCGACTGATACCTTTCTTCACAATGTTACCTTGTGCCATTTTCTGTTTTATAAATTGAACTAGAAAAATTGCACGGAGCAAAGTTTAGATGGAAGAGTGAGAGTTAAGGTGTATTTTGGTGGTGAATGTATGATGGTAATTATAGGAGTGAATACACAGTGTCATTTGTGCTGAAGATTGATCACCTAAGAAATATTAACTAAAGAAATATGAACTCGTCAAGCCAGTGATGAAAATTATGAGAGACTTGTAACAGTCGGTTTGGGAAACTAATTTAATTAAACGCTACAGACGTGATACAGACAGGATTTTCTGTTCCATGCTACGCTCAAAATTGATTTACAATAATTCAGTAATAACCTTGCTGAGGCGCAGTTAAGAGTTTATATTTTGCTCAATATTTAAGACCCTAAAATTTTTTTCTTGAATGGGCTAGTTGATCATGTATTGTACTTTTTATTTGATTCACTGCAAGGCGAGCTACATATCTGAAATAGGCTAAAGTGGTGTCCGGCACAAACCACCCACAAACCTATTACGTCGTAAGGAAAAGTGACTCATTCAATCCTTCTTGCGTGGTTGATACAAACAGAAAGTTTATTCCGATTTATTTATATTACTGTGACATTTTTAACGCTTATAGATGGGTCGATTTTCTTATGTTTTATCTCACACACGTGAACTCACAATATTTAAATAAAAGAAACATGGTACAATTTCAAAGTATATAACCTTTTAAGCTGTTTTATGTGACAATTTAGAAATCTAGGTTAGTACTGCAAAGTTCTGTAAAATGAGCAAAAAAGTAGTTCATGGGTCAACCCGTTATCCGACTCCATCTTGTTATCTCTATTTTGGGCATTTTGTGTCTGAGAAACAAACTCATTATGCTGATAAACACATTAACAGATCGAAGAAAGAGGTGGATGAGCCTCTTTAAAACTTGCCTTTTTCAGTTTTTTTGTTAAATCATTAGATTCCACTATATTTGACTAAATTACATAATTGAGTTGTGAAGAGGACTACGTGAAAGACATATATATTATTTATGTGTAGTTATTGTATATGACATTTAGATTGATTGAGTCTATTCCCAATATATATGTGAATTGTGAATCATTCATAGGCATGTCACCACACCAAGTCCTAACAGACCAAACATGAGCGATACATAAACCGAATGCATGAACTAAAGATATAATTCTAGAAAACACAACTCTAGAAGTAAAAAAACAAAAAATGAGAAGACTACATACCAAAGATATGAAGTTCTAGAATATCATGCTACAGCTGTACACGCCTTTAAAAAAATTCAGCCGTTGAAAGCTCATGATTACCAAAAACATGTACCCATGTGTTAACTCCACCAAAAAAACAAAATGAAACAATTTAAAAAAAACAACATAACATAGCTGTCACTTTTATTTTTGCCCTATAAAAGCCATAACACTACACCACAAATAATTCATTCAAAAACACAAAGCCCTAACGTCTCCTGAACCATTTTTCTTCACAATCGCATAAAACAGTTTCATCTTCTAAAAATGGCCCAAGTTAGCATTGTGAAGAAAGCTTCAGTTTTTGCTATCGTGGCGCTTTCCGCGGTGGCTGCAGTGTCGGCTCAAGCAACCGCCCCAGCGCCTTCTCCCGACGCTGGAGCGGCATTTTCTGTCCCGATGTCTGGAGTTGTGATTGGCTCGTCTATGCTTTTATCATTTGTTGCTGTTTTCAGGAACTAAATTTGGTTATTCATTCTTCAAGATTGTGATTGTGTACTCTTTTTTTTTGTTCCCATGATTCTTTTGTATTACTGATATATGATAATACTGGTAATCATATTTAAATTATTGTTTTGATTTATGAACATATTTGAAATTTCTACATATGAGACTATGATTTGTGTATTAGCTATGTTTCTTCCCCATATATTCTAGTATTGTAGTTTAGCACTTGCGAGTCTATTACAAATTTACAATATATTTGTGAATTGTGAATCGTTCAAAGGCTTGTCACACCCAGTCCTAACAAACCAAACATGAGCGATACGTAAACCAAATACATGAGCTAAACAATAGTTTATGAGTGAACATAAACGATACATACCCTTGTTCATTGCGAGTCTATTACAAATTTACAATAGCTTATAATGTTTTTGCTGAACATAAACTAGATGACACCTCAACCCTGGGTCTCTTTCTTAATGACCATTTGGCTGATACAATATGCATATTATGAAACTATTTTAGTAATACACTTGTGTAAAACTTTTCTGCAAGTATTTTCCTTTTTATGCAAACAGAGTTCAGATGTATGTAGCACTGCACAACAAATATTGCATTGATAGTTTGATCCAAAAGAAAACAAAAATGTACAGAGTTTAAAATGGAACATCAAACAAAATAATTCAGATAAAAAAAGTTTATATGCCGCTGGTGCATTGATAGTCAGGCTCGTATGCCGCTGGTGGAATCTATCATGGACGCCCTTTGGTTCATATGCTGATTGGCTTAATTGGTTCAATTCC
>BQNB010123113.1:1370-13306 GCA_026074375.1 Tanacetum coccineum
TATTAGTTTCTCTCTCAATAATTCTCTCTCTAACTTTCTCTCTCTAGATCTCTCTAGATCTATACATGTTTATGTGAATTAGGGAACCTACATGAAGCCATAATCTTGAAGCTATGTCCTCATCCACATTACTTGAGCACAACTTGCAGATAACGACATGTACTCTGCCTCTACTAAAGACATTGCAGTGCAGTTTTGTTTCTTTGACATCCAACTTACTAGCTTATCACCAAGGAACTGTATCCCTCCAAAAGTGATTTTCTGAGTATCATGGCATCCGACATGATCAGCGTCTAAAAATGTTGTTAGTTCAAAGCCAGAATCCTTTGGATACTAGAGTCCCATGTTAATGGTACCCTGGTATTTAAAGATTCTTTTCACCTCCTTGAGGTGCTTTTGTGTTGGTCGTGCTTGATAACGTGCCCAATAGCATACTGCTTGCACTAAGTTTGGTCTACTAGATGTCAAGTACATGAGTGACCCAATTTTACTACGATAATCAGATTGGTTTACGGGTTCTCCACTCAAATCTACATCTAGTTTGGGTTTAGAAGCCCATGATTTTACCCAATGGAGTGACAATTATCCATATATGCTTTTTAGAAATTTCTAAAGCGTTACTGGGCCTCTGATTGATAAAAAACCTTTTGGGAATGGCTGGATCTGTAGCCCTAATATAGAAAGGAACTTCATCTCCTTATTACGGACATTTCAAATCTAATGTGCATTAACTTTTTTCAAATCTTTTTGCATATTTAGGGTTTGTAGACCCAAAAAATTATGTCATCAACGTTAATGTCTTTTTGCACTAGTAGAATATCATCACGTCATTTTATCTTGAATAATTATTGGGTTCAATTGTATTTATAACGCCTTTGGGACATCAAGAAGTTTGATAGTTCATCATACCAGGCTCTTGGAGCTATGACTTTTAATCCATACAAAGGTTTTCCTCAAAAGGTAGACTTTTTCTGGGATGATCTGAGATCAACGACACCCTTCTGGCTGCGCAAACCATAAACCTCCTTCCTTTGTGGACCATTAGAAATGCCGTTTTCTGTCCATCTGATAGATTGGAAAAGAATTGTGTGTACTGTGGGCAAGAAAATTCCAAACTGCTTCTAAGGAGACAATGGTTGCAAATGATTCTTCGAAACATACCCTCTTCTAAGCATAACCTTTAGCACCAAGTCATGCTTGTTGCGGAATTCAGTATGATCTTCATCCTTTTTGTTTTCCATAACCACTTTAGCGTATAATCATCTTGCCAAATGGTTTTTTTGGTCGACTAGTTCCTAGGACTTTTAGTCTGTCGAACTGATGAAAGGTTCTCATGCATTGCTTGTCGATCCATTCAGAATCAGCCATTGCCTCCTTAATGTTCTTCGGTTCAACAATACTCACAGTGAGAGCGAACATACACATTTCAAGATCTATGGCAAGCTGTCGTCTTGTTTGAACTAGCATGGTTGATTTTCCACACATTGTTTCTATGGTATGATTCTCTAGTCCATCGATAATCATGACTTTGTGGTTGAAATGAATGCACATTGGTATTATTAATGTTGCGTGAGGACGGCTCACAATTTTCTTGTACACCGTGTACAAAAAGGATTGCTAAATTCATCTTCTTGAAACAATGCTTTTCGGTGCTTGTCTTGTTGTTTTCCTCAGCAGACCGCATGCTGGATTGTAATATTCTTCAAGTACAGGACTTGAACGAGAAATTTCCCAACCTTGTTATGACGAATATGTCATTCTCTGCTGTAGGAACAACTATTTTGTCTTGGGGGCACATGGGCCAGAGTTGTCATAATCTGACGCCTTTTGTCCTTGAGGAACGAGGCCTGAAGAGACATTTTCAACAGACATCTCTTGTCGTTGTGGTGCGAGGTCTGAACTGTTGTGATCAGACATCATTTGATGAAGAACGAGGCTTGAACTGCGTTGTTCAAACGTCATTATGTTGATCATCAGATCAAAATTCCTTGAAGCCCTGTTTTCTGAGATATCTGTCTTTTCCGCAACCAAACTCTGAGTCCTTCCTTTATAGGATTGAACGATGTACCTGTACTTAAGAGAGTACATGCACTAACATCAAGAGCTTGTTCGCTTGTAACATTGTTTAGTGATATCGCATTTGAAACCATTTGGGGGTTCACATATAACCTTTGTAGTGCTAGAGGCGAATGTCTTTCAGTTGGAACCCATCTCAGCACCAATTTTGAAAACTCTACCTGCGTTTCCACCACAGCAATTTAGGAGCAATCATAAAAATAAAAATAAAAATAAAATCTATAAAAACAAAGAAAAAAAATCTAGCGTGGATGAGACATTGTCGAATTTCGATTAGGAGGGAGTCGCCTGCGGACGGAGTGAGGGCGGAGACATTGTTTTTTCATGGCCCTGGTGTAGTGTTTTGGATTGAAAACATATGTCTTTTAGGATCTGTCTTTTCTGTTTCTTTGCAACACTTATTTGCTCTACGGGTTTGTTTTGGGTCGTTGTCTTATTGGATGGAACCTTAGCACGTGAGTTGACTTCTTTCAGGAATTTTATTACACAAGCGTCATGATTGGCATTAAAGACACATTTTTGACATGTCGAGCAAACAAAATGTTTGGTGTCAAAAAAATTTCTAGGGTTCCTAGAGTGTTCTTGTGTCTTTTTCTTAGCCTCCTCTAGGTAGTGATTATGAACTATGTCATTTGAGCTATACCTACGAATACGATAGTTACATCATTTGTAATGAGGTTTTGCTCAGGGGCGATTCTCTTCTATTAGGCAGATATGTATAGTGATGTTTTGACCAAATCGTACTCACATCAACTTGGGGAGGGTAAACCGTTCTTTTGAAATTTTGGGACGTTTCAGATTTAAACGCAGTCGATGTTTCAAACAAGAACTGGTTTCTAAGTGGTTGTAAAACTGGTTTTTCCCCAAGATTGATGGTTTTGCAAACTTAGTATTCAACTTATTTCCTGTTAGTTTTCTTAACTCATTTTTTAATGTGCCATTTCGCATAACCCTTTTTTCTGAATCTGAGCACTAGTACATCAATTTTCATTAGATTTTTTGTTCGTCTGTGCATTAAAGAGTCATTCTGGTCTTTGGTCTGAACTTGTGTCCTTTTGATAGAATCAAAAAGATCTTTGTAAGTCTGTTTCAAGTGCTCTTTTTCCTTATGTAACTGCTCATTCTCTACAAGTAATTTAGCCACACTATGTTCCAATTCGATGTTTATTGTTTCAGTTACATCGATGTCATTTTTAACTTTGGCTTCATTACTTTTCTCATTTAAAAATTGACTCTGTTGCCCTGATTTTAAAATGCTATTTTCCATTTGTAGTTCAAGATTAATACAATGTGTTTCGATTTTTGCAAAATCTTTTTGAAACTGGGCAACAGTCTTTTTGAGACATACATTTTCAGACTCGAGTGATTGATCTGAGAGTTCAGTTGTCATGTTATCAGTTAATTTAGCAGGTAAAGGACGTATGTCATGACATTGTTCAGCATTCTGGTCAACCTCTCCTTCATTATTAATTAGTTGCTCAGTATGTTGTTGTCCTGTAGCAAAGATATTGATTTCAACAGTCGTTTATACCTCAGCCATTAGCTCTTCATTATATAAGGGGTCTTGACTATCTTGCATCATCAGCATGTGCGGTGATCATTTTTTTCCCTTTTGGAAATCTGCTCCTTGTATCCTGCTCTTGTGATTCTGTCCATTGGCTTTCAAAGATAACTAAACTAGCATCCAATGCTTTACTCGATTCACCTTTTCCTCTGTCGTCTGGCATTCAGTATTCATTCACCCTGCTGTCAAACTCCATTTTATGGTAGCGCTTTTTCTCAATCGGACTTTTTAAACATAATCCATGTTTGGATCAGTGTATCATTGGAATTCTGGAAATATCGAGTCGAGTGTATTTAGAAAGTAGTTTCGTGTCATCTACAATAATATTATCATTCAAATTAGATTTGTGAGTGATGACATTTGAAAACTGTGTCTAGAGTATTTAAAAGAAGCCATGGATCCAATCTCTAGAAATTCTTTGGTTGTCAAGTTGCTTTTCTAGTTGATCCACGTTTAGGAACATCGTGCCTATGAAAATCTCTAGATCTTGACAAAAAAGTGTCGTAAATGCGCGTTTGAATCCATCCTCGGTCCGACTTCCTTTTAAGTCGTTGTTTAAAAGACACTTGAGGTGTGAATGAATTCGTTGAAAAGATACCATGCAAGTTTCTTTTGTTTTGTCTTGAATTAGTTGCATTTGTTGTATTTATGAACCTGAACACGAAGATAAGGTATCTTTCTTCTCCATTTTATCGTGAATTGTTGAGTAGTGAAAAAGTTGTTGGCTCTTAAGTGGATGTGATGTGATTGAAGTTGTGGTCTTGTATGCAATTCACGTTCACTAGGATTTTACCTTCTCATGATTAAAACGATAAGTGAATTACGGGATTTTACGAAATCAATAGACAAACCGTTAGAATGAATAATCGATTGATGGTTATGTGTGTTTTGTTGAATGATTAGTCTTTTAAGTCTTTGTTTGTTGTTTGATATGATGTTTTGTTTATGTTTAGACAATGATAATGTATTCCAATTCGGTCAAAACAAGAGTTTTCAATGGACACAATGCAGTGTCTTTAGTCAATTAACGCAGACAGAGCTGTTTCTTTGGACAAAATGCAATTAGCAAAAACGCAACCTTGCGACCAAAAAGCAAGCTGGGTCCTTGGAAAACGCATATGGAGCAAACGAAACCTTGAGCACAAACAGCAATGAGCAATAATGCAACCTTGAGGACAAAAGTAATGAGCCAAACGAAGATCTACTAGCGCGCAAGATTTGTTGCGATTTTGGGCAGCATACCGTTGAGATTTACTTTGATAATAGGTGTCTTCATGTAGGCAAAACGCACTGACCAAAACGCAATGAGAGCACAAAACGCAATGACCAAATGCAGTCGAGAGCAAAAAGTTAATGACCAAAAAGTCATGAAAGCAAAACGCAAATGACCAATCGCAGGTGAGAGCAAAAACGCAACAAACCCAAAGAATGAAGAAACACCCTTTCAGTTAGACAAACGCAGCAAAAAAAAAAATCTTCAAACTTTCTTGAAAGCTACGAAATGATGTTAAAACCACCTAGTAATGATGCAAGGGATAGATCTAAGCCCGAAAGTACAAATCTTTAACCCTTTAACCACAAAACAAAGATTCAAACTTTGACTTTTGTCTGCTCTATTTTTCAATACAAAATAAGATCACGAATTTGAGCTTATTAACACAATAATCACTACGAAATCCACCACGTAGCTCTGATGCCAATTGTAGGATCCCGATTAACACTTCCACTTCATATAACAACCCATGAATCGATCAAGAAAAGAGAAAGAGTTGATTTCTAGAGAGAGAAACTAGTAAGAGGGTTGAGAGAGAATATAGAAAAGTGAAATATTATAAATGAAATCAGCTTTTACTTTTCCTAGGTGGGCAAAGATTACCTACTATACCCTTGACAACGTAAGTGACGTTCGGGTTATTTAACTAGACCGGGCTCGGGTTTTGCTTGGGATTAAACCCGAAACATATACAATATTAGATTAACTATCGAGCCGATTCCCGATACATTCCTATTACAACGTTAACTATTGATTGACCGAGACTTAAATACAAAATGAATGAACTTCATGTTCGTCAATATTTTGAGGCTACACGTGGCTTCTATAGGTTGTTTCAATGCTCGTTCTTAGCTATAAGCTTTGTCACCTATGTTCCATTTAAATATTAATGTTTTCAAATCTCTTTGGAAGTCCCTGTTTGATCTTATCTTATTATTTTCCACTTAGAGATTTAATTCTCACTTATCAACTTCTTTAAATACGTTGTCTTTCTCTTGGGACTGAGGCTTTCAATTCATTTAATTCAAATAATTGATCAAAACTTGGAACACTTTGATTTGAAAACAAAAAACTTTCCTTTGACAAATTCCATGTTAAAGTTGCGTTTCACTTTCTAAAGAGATGCAATGTTTTTCAAGAATGGTAAAACTTTTGAATAGTTTATCGTAAGTTTCCCTTTTAACAAAATCCGTTTGAAGCTCAGTCTCAAGTTTGAGACACTTTTGACATTCATGCACATTCACAGAATCATTCTCCACAGAAGGATTAACAAGTAAGTTCACATTATCCTTTGTCATACTTGTTCCAAGAGTCGTTCATTTTCGTTCAAAACTTGATTCATCTTAACTTCAAATGTTTTTGACTTAATACGATGTTGTTCCACAGCCTGTTCCATTTGATAGAAGACATTTTGGACTTCAGAAAGTTCATCAACCAAATGTTGGTTGAATGTGCTAAATAAGTCCTTCAGAGCTTGTACAAATGGAATTATTTCATCCCTAAAACAAGCTTTTGTATGTTCGAAACCCACGCGCCTTAGTGTAGCGGGTCTACGGGGGTATGGGTCTTTCTTTGACTACCACATCAAAGTTAGCAAGATGGTGTTTAAGTTTCTTCAAACTCGTGTTAACCATGCTGACTTTAGGAAGTTCTTTTGGAACCTCAACATTGGTGGGTCTAATAGAAAGTGTGGGTTCTGAAGAATTCACAAAATTCTGAGACCAAAAGGCTTGTTCAGCAGATAATTCAGTTTGTGGAACAAATCGTGTTGAAAAATCTTTATAAGTTGGTTTTTTAAGAACAGCATAAGCTATCGGTGTGGTATCAACTTGTTTTCTTTTTCTAACATCATATTATCCTTATGTTTTAAAAGCATTTTGGAATGACTCTCTTCAGCAAGTGTTAAGGTCTCTTCTGAGTCAGGAATCACAATAGGATTAGTTTGAACAATAATATCCCCAACATATAGCTTTTGACTGCTGAGCTTTTTGTAGATAGAAGGGATTTTGAAAACCTAGAGCTTGTTTAGTGGTATTATCATAGAAAAACTGAGGTTTCGTCAACATGTGAATAGTTTGTGCAGATTGATCTCTTTTAAAAAATCCTATTATATGTTGATTGATCTGGTTTTAGAGCTATTTCTCTATCAATGTTCTAGATTCTTCTTTCTTAAAATCATTTTTGAGAAGAGTAACCGTTTGTAATAAAGATTACTTTTCTTTTAAATGTTCTGAAAAGATGTTTGGTTTACAGAAGATCAATCTCTACAGACTGTGCACATGTGTCTGAAATGTTATCCTTACTCCTTAAGTCACCATTTTGTCCTTCTTTCAAAACTTTAACTTGTTCCTTATATCTTTTAAGCTCAGCAGTTAAGGTATCATTGACACTCTTATTTTCTAGATTAGTCTTGGTACAATTAGCTACTTGGGTTTTAAGCTGTTCAATCACAGATAATATCAAATCATCTTCTTGTTGTGCAGAGGAGTTAGACTTCTGAACAGTTGCTTTTTGTGATTCAATCACATACTGAGAATAAGGAATGATATTGCTATCACTGGTTATTTCAGTCTCTGAATGATTCACAACATTCGACTGTTGAGAAGACGGCATCACCTGCACAGCTTGATTTACCACATTATTATTCATATTATCATGATTGTGTACCTCAGCAAGAGCATCTGAACCATAATGAGATAAATTCTCCATGAGAGCAACTTTGGCAGAGTTGAGTTCGTCACAATCAGAGTCATGCATCCAAATCATCAGCTTGATAAGCAGCATTGTGAGTAATGACAGTCTGTGTGCTTTGACCTTCAGGAATATTTCCGGATCTGCCAAAAAAGCTAGTTCCTCATTTAGAATTTGACCATGTGCTTGAGCTTGTACAAGCAATACTTTCTCCTTAAACCACGAATCATCCCTTTTTCTCTTTGGTTTGGTGCACTGTCTGGACATGTAGCCTTCCCCTTTGCAGTTGTAGCAAATAACCGTCCTCTGTTTTCCAGAATTGCTTCCACTTGCTCCTGGAGTGTAAGTCCTTGAAGTACCCGCAGCAAAAGAAGTTTGTCTCCCCTGAATTGGTTGTAGTGTAACTCTTCCATTATTGATGGTAGCTTGTTGCCTAGGGTTAGACGAGTTTCTCAGCTGATTATTGGTAGTGGGATAACGGGAGGTGACAACTGCAGTCAAAAACGACATCATGTGATTGATGGCATCAATGGGATCATCACCTTTCTGGAACACTGGAACAATTAGACCGGAGTCTTGTTGGGAAAATTCAGATTGTTGGTTAATTTGGGGAGGATATTCCAATTGAGGGATGGATGATGATGGAGAATAAACGTTGTGGTGAATTGATGATTGAAAATCATTGGATGGATAAGTTACTGAAAGAGGTGTTGATGATTGATGAGTTGAGTATTGTTGAGACTGATAAGGTGAACCATACTGTGGAGATGGATATGTTGAAGCTGGTGGTTGAAGTTGAGTGTTTTGGTAAGTGTGTTGATGAGTTTGATAAGGTGACTGTGTTATTTGGTGAGATGCAACTAAAGCAAGAGGATCGGAGTTACGTTCATGCATCAAACGAACTTCATTTGCATGTCGTTCATGTTGTTCCAAGTGAGCATGAAGCTGATCAACATTGGTAGTATGCAAGTCTTTGACCAACTTAACATCAGTAACGAATTTGCTCCATTCATCAGGAAGAGTGTTCAGAAACTTGGTATTAACTTGAAATTGCTCCAGTGGCATCTTGTAGATGTTCATATCATTGAGTAGCAGTGTGAATCTCAAGTAGTACTCGTGTAACGACTCTCCTTTCTTGTAAGTGAACTTATCAAATTCATCGTACAACTTACACTCTCGTATCTTACTTTTGTTACAACGTTTCCCTGGCTTGAGCAGTTTAATTTTCCCAAAGATCCTTGGCTACACCGATGTTGACTCACAAGAGCATAAATTTCTGTTTGGAAGGCCTTGGAGAATGATATTAATTGCTTTGATGTCACAATCAGCTTGAATGGATTCTGCAGGGTGGCTTGTATATTCCATTAAGTCTTGTTACTCCATCCACTGTGATTGATTGGACAGAGAGTGGAAATTCTCACGGAAGCAAGGATCATTCTACAATGAGGTCTATTTCTTTATATTAAAGTTCCATTATGCTTTTTCTGAATCATTACAAATGTATTTCAAAGCGTCGGTGGTTTTATCTGTCAGACCTGAGAGAAGTGATTTATCAGCAAAGAGTCGTCATTGATAAGTGGTATAAAAAAAGATTGACTAATTTGATCGTCGGTGGTAGGAAATAAATTATGTTGAATGTGTGGTTGATTGAGTCTTGAAATAATTCTTGAAACTACACGGGATTTTACAATTCTCGACAAAACTGGGAAAACTAGTTAATGTTTCACGGGATTTTACAAGTCAAAAAAAGAACCGTATAATTTAGAAAATTTGAGCTGATATGTTTTAATTAGAAAGTGACTAGTTCAGTTCCAACTGGTTCGGTTCCAACTGGTTTGGTTCCAACTGGTTCGTCCAACACAAACAAACTAGATCGGTTCAACTGGTTCGGTTAACTAGTTCGGTTCCAACACAAACAAACTAGATCGGTTCTACTGGTTCGATTTACTAGTTCGGTTGTCAAAGAGGTAAACTAGTTCGGTTCCAACTAAAAGCGACTCGTTCGGTTACAACTAAAACAACTCGTTCGGTTCCACTGGTTCGGTTAACTAGTTCGGTTCCAACTAAAAGCGACTCGTTCGGTTACAACTAAAACAACTCGTTCGGTTCCACTGGTTCGGTTAACTAGTTCGGTTAACTCGTTCGATCTTCTAGTTCGGTTATAACAGACAAGACTAGTTCGGTTGTAACTGAGACGAAACTCAAATTTTTAAAACTCAAAAAGACACATTTTTGATTGGTTTTTTGCAAAAAATCTTGTACAACTAGTGTTACTAACCTTATAGGAACAAGAAAAATGCCAACTTTAAGGTTTTTAAGCCGAAAAATTTTAAATCAAGATTTTGCTCTTTGTAAAGGTTTTAAACACAAATCAAAGGACAAACACAAAAACTAAACACACCATGGACATCTTAAAATGTGTAAATTAAGGTAAGGTAACACCCAACTATTGTCGTCTTCCAGTTGTAATGTGTTTCACTTCAAGATATTCATTGTAACGGGTTGTAAGTTAGGATGATTATAAATTTTTCGATAGAGCATGTATGTTTTTTTAGTACCGTCGACTGTTGTTTTTTTATGCTTCTAATCCAGTACTGTCATAGCAAGGGATATTGGCCATTCCATTCACCAGCTATTACAAGGGAGAAAAAGAATTCTTATTTGGCTATGAATGACTCAGTATCACACTACAACTCTTAATATCATTTATACACCGTTCCTTAATTCAAGCAGTAATTCGACACTTTGTTGGATAACTATTACAAATTTCATGTTGAATAGTTTGATGATTTATCCGTAACGCACAATTTTAGTTCTACAAGTCAGATGTAATATAAAACTACAAACCATATACAATTAACAATGGAAACATAAAGAAACAAAAATACGAAAAAGATAAACAGAGTAAGCAGAGAGGATGAATAAACACATGGCAAAGGTAAGCTATTATGATATAAATATACCGTATTATATATACATCTTAAAATGTGTAAATTAAGGTAAGGTAACACCCAATACTGTTTTTCACGGGTTATGAGACCTCATACCGTCTTTCACGATGTAAGAGAGAGGTTGAGATGTAAACAACCATACCCCTACTTAAAGTAGAGAGACTGCTTCCAGATCTACCAAAGATTGAAAAAGATCTCGAGGAGATAGATTAGCATTAGATTGTAGAGACTTAAAAAGTGTAAAAATTACACTTTGATTTATTTATTCTACTACTATGTAAATTCTATTTTTAATGATATAAATAGAAATTCTATGTATGTTTAGATTAAAAAAAAATAATTCTACTCCAAAACTGAATTGAAGTGAATTAAATGACATTGAGGAAGTGTTTAAATTTTCTAAGGAAAAAAATAATTCTCAGTGATCGTAAATCTAATCTAATTTAGATAATACAGGGCTGCATGGTTATATTCGTCAGGGCAAAGTCTATACAACTATAAATTGATGATGATTATATTCTAAGTTCTTTCTATTAAAAGTATATACTTCAATTACTAATATTAATCACAAAATAATCCAAATCAATCGTCTCATATATATGTAAATTTCGAAGTAATCGATTTTTTTTAAAGACAACAATATATTAACACGACAATAAATCATTACAAAATAAGAGACATCCAACTTCCATAATCGAAGCAACCGAAATCAATTATCACGTGAATACAGAATATGATGCAACCCAAATGGGCAATAGTGAGCTGCTAATATACGAACATAATTAATTGAACTTGATAAACTTTTTCATGCTTTATTCATAACCCAAAAGTGGTTTAAATAACAAAACAAATAACAACCAGTAGCTAAAATTAAGGAAGCCAATCAACTAGGGATTTGACTAGAGAATTCAGGTAACAAAAATAAGAAAAATAGGAGCAATTGAAAACATGCAAATTGACTTGTTCTCCTGCAGACTTGTTTATTCCTCAAACCTGCTGGGTCTTGTAATCTTCCTCTTGGGCCTAGCTATGGTACTTGGGTCTTGGGCTTCCTTGTGGGACTCGATATGGGTAGTAGCTGGGCTGCTCGTATCATCACCTCGTCCTGAAGAACCGACAATGTCCTCATTGTCGAGATTAAAAAAACGGATAATCAGTACGCATAGTCTCGCGTGTTTCCCAGGTAGCTTCCTCTAGTGGTTTAGACTCCCATTGGACCCATCAGTTTTGCTAACCATTTTTGTTGCTCAGGAGTCTGAATGGCTTGTGTCAAAATATGTTTCAAACTGTGATGGTCGGTATAGATGTAAAAATGATGACCCAACAAATATTGTCGCCATTTTTTTACCGCTTCCATGATTGCGAACAATTCTTTAGTATA
>BQNB010123114.1:0-20157 GCA_026074375.1 Tanacetum coccineum
TTGCCACGTCAAAAGGCATTTTCGTCAACATTTTATTATTTTCCTGAAAATTGATTAAAAATGAGTCACATATGATAATAGAACCCTGGTCATGGTATTCAAGAAGCAGCGACTCAACCAGTGGACCATTCCACAATTTGTGATACAATCTTAAAAAAAATGTCATGTTTAAATGAAAACTCATTTATTCTAGCATTTGACTTCACATACCCGCTCTATTCTTCAAATTCCATTAATAGTAACCCCTACAAGTTTGCCTAGAAAACCGGATTCAATTAAACTCCTCATAACACATTTTCGAATCTAAAACATAGAATTCAAATTTATTATAACAAAACACAAACCCTAATCCAATTTCACCTCCTTCACGCACCATGATCATAAGCTAATCTCACCAACATTAAAATCAAAGCTTTATTAATCAACAAACAGGTTTGTAAATTCTTTAATCTTTATTGTGACATCGTTGTTTTTATTCTCTTATAATGGTAAGATTATTTTTCGGTTTGGTAACTTTATCCCTTGATATGAATTCAGGTTGTGCGTCTCATGACTCGGATATATGCGTGTGGGATAAAGTTGCATTCAAGTTGAAGGTCAGTAATAGTGTTCCTATATTTTATATATTATGTTTGGTTTGTTATATTTTTATGCAATTGGTTTTTATAATTGAAGATTCCTATGTCTGTTGTGAATCGTTTGGACGCAAGATAATGAAGTTGTTTAAAACCCAGCTTGGTAGAAAGCTAAGGCCTTACTCACACAGAAAATCAAGTGAGGAGGTTTCATTAGGATTGATCAAAAAATACACATACAAACACATACCAATGATTTCACGCTTCACACCATGAAGGTAAGATTTGAATGCATATTTGATTATTATTTATTTATTTTCTTGAATTTTGAAACCGTATGAACAGATGAACTGCATGTGATGTTATTGACCTGCGTTTGTAGCTATTTGAAACGAATAATAAAGTCGATGGCAAGAATAAGGATTTTTTGGATGATTACTTGGCTGATTATGAAGGCATCTGTCGTCACAAACATGTAGGTAATATTTGAGGTTACTAATCAATAACGTTATTCAGTTCACACTTTTGAGGGTCAAAACGATCAACTTCGATGAAGGTCTATGCACATTTATTTGTTTTCCATATATGAAAGCATGCCTTCATTCCTGTGATGCAGGATTCTCCTTGCGAAATTAAATTGCGGTTTCAATGTTCTATGTAGCAACTCATCCAAAAAAAATTTGAGTGAAAAACTTGCAAAATTAATGGAGGTAATTGAGGAATTTAATTGTTTTGTTAATGTACGCTCTTTCCTTTGTGTAGCTTACTTTTTTTTCCTATCTGTTTTCCAGTTACCAAGACTTTCCTCTGATGATATGAAGGCTGTATACCACATGAAATTTCTCGAGGGATCATCATAAGCCAAAAAGAAATCAAGTTGTGTGTTTTCTTTAACAATGGATGCTTCCAAGGTATATGCGTGGTTCTGTGTTTTTCTTAGAACCCTAATGAAAATGTGTTATTTTTGTTTGTGACGTGATGTGATGAATTGTCTTTGTTTATGGTATTTAGTTTTTTAAGTCTGCACGTTAGTATGCTTTTCTCATTCATATTATAAAGTCATCCATTTGATAAACACATAAGTTCCTCATCTTTTTGAGCACTAATATGACCTAAAAATTGCAGGTCTTGGTAATTGCGGTTTTATTAAAGATTGTCATGAAGTGTTAATTTTTGATTATTCAGGTCTGATAAACGGCTCTTATAATAATATTATTATTTTCACTCTTTATGAGTTTACTTATATGATCAAGGACCATATAGGATTCAGTGATCATTATTCTGACAAATATCTTTTTTGTTTACTCTTTGTTTCAGTGGGATGCTCTTGCCATGTTGCTTGTTTGAATTAGCATAAATCACATGAAAGTGGGGTTGAGCCAAAAAACGAGTTGCATCAATCGAAGGTGTGGCCGTGTTTGTTATGATTTATCTTACTATTTTTTATTTTTTAGTTTGACTGCTATCCTTTATCTATATTTATCATCTTCTATCGCTTTGGTCACCGGAAAAGATATTGCTCATCAGCTCATGTATTACTATTAACACAACATTACCTTTTTGGATTGTGGGTTTATGTTAATACTTAATAAAGTTGTCAATTTCTTTCCAATTTTGTAGATATGCAGTTAAAAGTACAACACAATCACGTGTATCTACTTAGGGATTTAAGCGTAACTATCCATGGTTGCTTCAGATCTTTCTAAGGTACCATTCATCACTTTTCTATATGCGTTCTGCTATTTTAAGAAGCTCAGATAGTAAATAAAACCTCAGATACTGAACTATTATCAGCATGTTTCGCTCACAAATTATATATGAATCTCGGACAAAAAAGCATTGAGGGTCAAGTTAACTAGACAACTCTTTCAAAAAGCATTTTGAAAGAGCTGACCATCGAACTTATGGACGAAGGCAATGATATTCAATATGTACAACCACATGTACTTCATCAACTATTTAAATTATAAAAATTATTAGGGCGATATGTTTTTTAGATAATAACTCGAGGGGGCAGTAGCTTGAATTGACAAGAAAGATTGCATTCAGTGTGTATATTGAAAATAATAGTGTGTCAAATGTAATATAACTATTCTTTTGTGCATCAAAACTATACTTTGGGTGACTATTGATTTGTTTGACCCATTTTCATTTTATCTATTAGTTTGACCTGTTTTATGAAATGAAATATCAGGAAACTGTGAATGAGTCAATTGTTTTCAATGTGGCCCTCTTAACCTATACGTTTATGATTCCTTTTGTCACTAAAGGCAATTTGGGCAGGCTCCTCAGCAACCGTCATCCAAGTTAGCTTAGTTGGCTTGTGAATAAACATTGTGATTCCTTTTATCTTAACGTGATTATCTTTTGTCATACCTAATACCATTACCTGTTTTTTAACCAGAACGTAGCTGATGGAATAATGTTAGTGTAAAATTTTCAAAATCTCAGTCCATCTAGTTTTGAGATCAGCAACCCGTTACATGGTAATTTCACCATCCTGAATAATCACAAGTCATCACACCTGTTGCTGTCTAGGGTTACAGTTCCACTGCAGAATCTACCAGTGCAAGGCCCTAGCGTTCAAACTAGAATTGTAGCACACGGCAACACCACACAACCAAGTCAGGTTCTGTTGTCTCATGAGCATCAGGTGTCGTGAAGGTACCAAGGTTTTTATAAATTTCAACTCATATGGTTGTCTAATAAAAAAGTTCAACACGTGTATTGGGTAATCGTGGATGTAAAAAGAACGAAATTTTATTACGGAAGCTGCGATTTTTGGTATCTTTATTTTTATTCATAAATTTTGTACATTTATAATTTTATATCTGATTGAATCAAAAAGCAAGCTCTCCCAATAGGCATATTACATGTTGATGAAATTCATGCATGAGAAAAATGAATTCGACATATAATAGTAACGTCTCTTTAATTTAAGGTTCGGTAAGATACATTCTTTTAACTTCGTATCAGGTCTAGAGCACAAGGTCATTGCTTTATCCTTACTCTTTTTATCATATTTGGCCTTCTTATGTTTAATTATTATGACAATAATGTCCATTTTTCTTTTGACATTTTCAGCTTGATGTATGGTCTTGGCGTAATCATGAGAAGGGAATGTTCAACACCACGGTTACGAATTTTGGTATGATTTGGCACAAACAAAAGTAAGTTTTGATTTATATCTTATCAAGGAGTTAATATATATGAAGAAGTATAATGGCAGTGCTTAACTACGTGGCCAACCAAATTTGCATAAGTGTTTCTTGCTCATATTATTTCTCATTAACCATACCACATCCGACATACGATTTACTAAAAAATCTCTTCTGGTTCGATGGTGAGTGCTGAGCACTTCTAATTTGTGTAGTTTGGCATATTGTTTCATTGTGTATTACTATTTGAAGATATGTTGGCACTAAACACCTTCTATGCCACAACAACAGATTCTTTGATTTATTGAAATGTGATATATAATTCAGAATGGCAAGTCAAGGATGTAAATCGAGATTGCATATATATTTATGATACCACAAATGCATAGCGAACAACTTCTAATTCGTGCTGCTATAATGGTATACACATGAATAATTTCTAAGGGTGATAGGCGATTTCCTGTTATATTTTTAGGTTTGTGTGCAATGTATAAACCACACGTTATAATTCATCCTTCGGTCGTTGATTACGTTATGGCCTTTCTGTAGTTGTGTGTGCTTCTTTGAACTATACGGTATGTATATACGTAGAATAAGGTTTCTAAATTGCCATAAATAGTTTTTATCATCCCTAGATATTTATACGACATACATGTGTATGCATTATATCTTATTGAATTGTAGACGCTAATGTCTGACTTTTTCTCTCTTCAGTGACCTAACAAACATAAAGTTTGTCTTAGCAAAAAAAAATTTTGGAGGAGTAGGAGCATGTCATTTTAGCTCGTGCTTTACAAAAATTTAGATGGACGACAAGGATGTCCAATATACCGTTTTCTATCCATTTTCCAAATCCAAAGCCACATAACGCTCAGTCACCTACATCCACTACAACAAAAATAGTTCCATCAAAATGCGTCAAAACTCCTCAATGTAAAATTGGTTTATACAACTTTTAGTGTCTAATCGTTACCGCAAGTAAAGTTTGCCGAAGAAAATTGCGATGGAGAGACCAGGGTCAATGAGCGTGAGCATCCTGTTTTAACACTTTATTATTTATGTTGTACACTGGAGCTAAAAGTATATATATTGAAAATAAGGAAAAAATGTCTAAGTACACGACAAGTTTACTATATAATTGTTATATAATTCCGATTTATTATGCTAAAAAACAAAGCCCGCTTATATTAATTTTTTTCTTGCTAATCAATTTTAGTTGCCATTAGCTTGGTGCATTTTATAACTATTGTGATTTGAGATTATTTTTGAAAATGAAAGTTTCTATGTTCTTTTTAGTGGTTCGTTTATACAGACGTTTTCTTGAAAATATAGACCGACCTTGCCTTAAAAACATGCACTAAGGTAACCACATGTAAGAGTATTTGGGTGGTTAATATTGTAATGATTATGATCCCATTTGATATTAAATAACAAATCATTGAAACTACAAACAAGCTACTAAATTAAGGGGATGTCGTGTACTTAGACAGGAAGAAAACAAATGGATTAGAATGGGTATAACAAGTTGACAACAAAGGGAAGGAATGGTAGTGGGAATCTCATATTTGGTTCTACCACAAATAGGAATAAAGGAACTGCCATATTAATCTCTCATGCATTTGTTTATCTCATAAAAGCAAAAGATACTACAACATAACGTCCAATTATAATTATTACTATTATTATGAAGCAAACCCGCCCGTCGGGCGGGTCATGAAACTAGTATATATATATAATACACACATAGTCCAAAACCCAAACTTACTATTTTTAGACGTGACTAAACGCACCCAATACTTTATAACTCATATAATAATATTCGTTAAAGTTTCACAAGCTCAAACGAACTCAAAAACGCTTAAAACCCTAATTTTCAATAAAAATCAGCATGCACACATGACTTTATTTTCTAGAAAAATCACCAACTTTGACCCAAATGTTTTTCTATCATTTTGCATTTTTAGACTTAAATCCTCTTTGGTCATATGTAAAACGCCAAAATGAAGAACTTTTATGTTTTACTTGAAGGCCGGTTCGGACCAGAAAAGGCCCAAAACCTTACTCGAAAACTGCATCAGTTCACTAGTTATAAAAATAAGTGCTGTCATTTTTTTATAAAAACGCAGAAGTGAGTTTTAACCAAAATCACCCTCATTTTTAACTTTTATGCCAAAATCCTCGTTGCTCCACTAGAAAACATCGTTATGGACAACTTTCGTGTTTTAGCCGAAGGCCGAAACATGATAGGAAGTGTCCGATACGACCCATTAACAATCTGCGCAGAATTTACTATTTACCAAAAGTGTAGATTTTTATATATGAATTTTTCCAAACTTTGAATCGCCATAAAAACTTCGTTTCTAAGAATTATGGCGCGATCCTTATATCAAAACGATCGCCTCGACGTGTACTAGAATAATTTGTAGCCTAGCATTAACAAAATTATTTTTACGAAACCCAAACACGACCTTTTAAAATTCTGCATTAACCATATTTTTTGACATGCATCAAAACCTCAACAAAACTCCACCAAACTTCACCAATATCCCAAAATCTACCTATCTCCGACTCCTAACTTATTTACCAACAATCTTTACATCAAAAATATTTATCTAACACACTAGCATATGGATTCATAGCTTCAAAATAAAAGATAATTATAAACATATTAAAGAGGTATTGAGAATGGTTTCAATAAACTTACAACAACAAATAATGAGCAAGATAAAAATCAAACAAAGAACCCTCATTGGTTCCTTGTGGATTTCGAGCCAACTAGCAACCAAAACACCAAAACCAAAGCTTTCCAAAGATCTTCCGAAAACAAACCAATCCAACACCACAAACCACAACAAAAACCACATTAATCTACCTACAATATCACAACAACCCCATGAAATAACCCCTCTAACACTTGAATCAAATCTGCCCCTAACTCACCAAATGGTGTGTTTCTTGATCTCAAAATGGAGCTTATAATACAAGAAAGATGACTAGAACAAGACTCTTGAAAAACCCTAAATAATGATGAACCCTAATTTATGAATCCTTGATTAAACTTTAAAATTGGGTGAATCAACCCTTGTATCCATCTTGAATAACCTTAGAAATCAACCTTGCACACTAGAATTAAAAAGGAAATAAAAGAAAATGAAATCCATAAAAGGGCGTGGGTGAGTCATGGGTTTCAAAGGAGAGGCAGAGAGATGGATCTTTTTGTGCGTTTGTGATTTTAGGTCGACATTTATGGCTTAGTATTTTTTTTATTTGGTTTATTAATTTTGTTATTACCTTGAGTAGACATTTAAATAAAAGGTAGGAAGGTGAAATATAAAGAATGCAAGATTTTGGCGTAAGCACAAAGTGAAAACGAAAAATGTTAAAAGATGAAATTATAAAACTTTGGGATATATTATGGAAATAGTAAACCGCGTAAGACACGGGGACGGATAAAATCCTAAAGATGGTTCACGCTACATGACAATCTATGTCAACGCGTAGTAACACTCCGATAAAACTGTTAAAAGCAAAATTTACTTAAAAGTAAAATAAATAATAAGATATCGATTAAAATATTGACCCAAAATTTATGAAGTGTTACAGTCAACCCCCCTTAGGGAAATCTGGTCCCCAGAGTTCAACTGGTGACATTGACTGGCGAAGCGCTTGCGAAAAAAATGTGAAGTTACTTGCTACAGAATTGGTCTACTCGCTACCACAATAGTTTAGCTCCTCTATGAAATGCAGATTGATATCGAGTCAAAATGCATCTAGTGAAATGACAAGGTTTTATCAGATAGACATTCCTTCAAGTTCGAGACGTGAAAGGTATTATGGTTTTCGCTGAGTTCCTGCGGCAGTTCAAGTTTGTATAACTCGCTTGCTCTATTGATTGTGCACCTTGTGCCGTATATGTAGTGTCCCAAATTCTTCAGTGGTCGGATTAAAGGTCCTATCTTTAGATCATGTGTTGAAATGTGTTCGAAAGGGTTCAATAAAACAATTAAACAAGGTAGCAAACGAATAATGAATAAATAATAGTCAAAGCATCAAATGTCTGCAATGTGCGTGGGTACGGATCAATTGTTATGAAAATCCTTGGTGAAAAGATGGAATATCTGTACTGATGAGAAAACAAGTGAAAACATAAAATTATTATGTCATAACGATGATCCAAGAAGCATATGTCAAGCATCAATACATATCAACATCGAAAAAATAAATTTATGTCGATAATCAATGCGAACGGAGGAATCCAATAAACTATTAATCTTAAAAGGAAGTGAATGCCAATGCAAGTGGATTATAATGAGTTTGATATTTCAGGATTAGAGAATCCAAAAAGAGAGATTAATTATTTTATGAACAAAGTAGCGAACAATCATGAATCAATACAACAAAGGGATGAGTAGATCATAAAAGAAGAATAGTCATAGCATCGTAGGAGGAATGAATGAGAGTATATAAAGAAATAATAAAATATATCGCGAGCATGTAAATGAACATATGTACAAATGTAATAATGATCAAAAGAATAATATTATGAATGATCCGTATAAATAAATTACGAATCAAGGAAGTAAGAAATTCATTTGTATGTATAATAATAGAAATAAAGAATCAATTGACCATTATAATGGTAGGATAGAAGTAGGTGTCAAGAATATCGAAACATAGTAACGGTCAAACATAAATAAACGCAAAGAATTATGAAGGACTATAGAGAGTCATTCGTGAAATTAATCGATGCAACGAGAGAATTAATATCAATAGTTGAAAGAGGCACATATTAAAGAAGTAATATATCAAGGATTATTAAAGGGAGTTAATACTAATGGTTAAAACCCGCACATAATAAGGATATGGTATATCAAGGATATTAAAATGGAATATGAAAAGTTAATTGTACAAACAATTAATTATTGAAGGGATTGAATTTATCCATACCACAAGGCAAACAATATATCGAGAGATTCTAGAGAAATGTTTTAAATAAAAAGGTCTTCATTAACTATGATGGTCGAGATTCTCTTTTCGGAGTAGGGATTGTTGGTCGTGTCATACCACATGATGTTCTAGTCGAAAGACATGACCTTTATTAGCGTGGTTTGTCACAGTGGTCCTTATGCGAGATTCACTCCCGACATCTCGGATCTTGTTTTGCTTTAGGTGAAAGAGCATGTTAGCCATACGTAGAGCTATAAGTAGTTCGATATTAGCTGAACTTAGAAATTATCTTCTTTGGTGGCATGATTCTCTAAAATCACAAATAGTAAAGAAAAAATAAGGCGTTAATGAGTCGCGTTCCAAAAGTAGATGTTTCAAGGCACCATGTACGAAGAGACAAGTTAATTGTCGTATTCCAATTAGCCGGCATGTTTCCATGCGGTGAGTTACACGACGACGTATGCATTACAAAAGTATGAGACGAGTGTTCAAACATCGTAGTCGAATAATAAAATAACCAATGTGATCGACAAACTATGTAGAATTTCAATATCGTCGAAAATGGTATTATGAAAAATCATGAGAAGTTTTAGAGACCATTGTATTGCTAACAGTGTCTTAAGAAGGTTTTAGAGATCGTCGTATCACTCACAACGTCTTGAAATAAACGAGACAATTGTGTCACTCATAATGTCTTAAGAGAAGAGTTTTAGTATTTATATAAACAACATTTATATAAAAATATAGTGACGCTCACGAAAGTATATATAAGTGATCGAGAATAGTCGACATTTATATAAATAAATAGCGGTACTCACGAAGATAAGCGTAAGAGATCGAAAAGAAAGTAATGTATGTATATAAGTATCCTTATATAATACTAGTATTGATGCTCGAGAGAGTAAATATAGGAATCAGAAAGTACGCGCGCATGGATATCGGATAAAACAAGGAGAGACTCTAAATTTTGAAAAATAGTCATAGTCTAGGTTTTGAAAACGACCCAGTTCTCTATGACCGCAGCTCTGACACCAATTTGTAACACCTCCAAAATTCGACACACAGCGGAATACAACATGGGGTGCTACTTCATAGTTTATAAGCACAAGTCATGGAAAACGATCTCAAAAGAGACATTTTAATATACATTTCAAAATACTTCACATTTGATACATTAAAACATCTGAGTTTACAAAAAGGTCCCACACGGTTTTAAAATATCCCAAATGTTTAAACATGACATCAAGAATAAATAAAGTGTCCAACAGATATAAAATAAGAGAAGACCTTTACAAAATACCATGTTTTCCTTTACAAAATACTATGTTTTCAAAATTTTAATTTTTCATCGAATGTGGTAAGATGTAGAGTCTCTAAGTACATATCCGTGTGGCTTCCCTCCGAGCAATATACCTGAAAACCTGAGATAAACATACGAAAATGTCAACAAATAGTGTTGAGTGAATTAGTAGGTTTTATATAAGTAAAGCAGTGTTTAAGTAAACCAAACAATGTTTATAGAAATCAAGTATAGTGCTACAAAAAGCAGTTTAGTGGACCACAAGATTTCAGTAATGTAGACAAGGGAAATAAATTCACCAAGTTCAAAAAGTAATAAGTATTATTGCACTCAAGCTCATGACCCCGAAACCTTAACAGCTTGTGCCCCTAATAAAGTATAGTATGTTTGCCAAACAACCTAGAAAGTTCTTCGCAATGTGAAATCCACCATGGTCAACTAGAAACCAGAATTCAAGGTGGGGATTATGAGTCCCGATAGATCTATCCATAACACTCGCGCTTATTACATTAGCAATTAACGGTTCATGATTGAATGGGGACTTAAGTGGCAATGTGGTAACTTAGGAAATAATATTCAAGCAATAATCTGAATAGCATACAATTTAAAAGCACTTGTGTCCAAAGTAAAAGTAATCATGTAATCTCCCTTGAAATTTTATAAACAAGTAAGTATAAAAAGGGGCTATGAAACTCACCGTAAGTAAACGAGAATAAGAGGTCAACAACAACGAGAGTGAAGATGAGAACTTCTAACCGCGACCTAAAATAATGGTGTGCAATTAGAAAAAGAACTATATAATAAAATGACACATAAGTCAAATATAGAAACAATAGTATAGTAGAATCCATATGTGTGTATCCTAAGTTATTTAGTATAAACGAGAATTTAAGAAAGTATATTATTCGCTTTTAAGTTACGCCTCTTGTTTGAAAATTTTCTATTTTTGGAAAGTTTTATTTTTAGAAAGTTTCTATTTTAGGAAAGTTTAGAAGTTCAGGGCGTTAATATCGTCTCGCAATATTATTTATTTTCTGATAATGCTAACTCTTCAATAGTTTTAACATACACTCTACTTTTAGTAGTTATTTTGGTCTTATATATATATATCTATACTACTATATATATATTTTTATATATATCATAATTATAATTATATATATATATCATATCATTTTATATATATACTATATATATATTTATTTATCTCACATTATCATATATCAGGAATTTCGCTTTTAAGTTACGCCTCTTTTCTGAATGCCACCTAATCACCAAATAATGCCACCTCACACAGAATTAATGCCACGTCACCCACATTTTAATCCACCTCACCTTAAATCAAAGCCATGTCATCATTTATATGCCACATCACTTTAAATCAAAGCCACCTCACAAAGCCTCCTAAAGCCACGTCACCAATCAATTTTTTAAACAAATCCGAAAATTGTTTAGAAATTTAGGCCCAAGTTGGATTCGAACCTTGGCGTTTTGATACAAGAAGCAAAGCTTCAACCACTGTACCAAACCTGTTTTTGTGATAGACAATTAAAAAACAAAATAGTCATTCTTTAATAACTCCTAAAATTATTCAAAATAAACCATTGCCAAAAACTTACCAAATTAGTTTTATGAGGAGATATCAGTTGCCAAAAATCACGCAAAACTTCTCCGTATTAATATTTGATTTTTAGACAGTCAGATGAATTTAAATTATGATACAATCACGCCATAAACAACAAAATAAGATCTACTAATCATTCCCTAAACAAGAAATTCATCAAAATCAAAATGACTCATCGATTAACAACCAGGTATGTGAATTCATGATTTTATAAATATAAATTGATTTAGTTGTTTGATTAAGGGTTTAATTGATTATTGTTTCTTTCATCTTTATTTGATTAATTTGAGCGTTTTTATCATTATCCATGAATTTATACAATGAGCAGTATGTTACTATGATTATTTTTATTATGTTTTTTTGATTGTTTAAATGTTTTTAGAATTATCCTGGAATTTATCATCAAGATTAATTCAAGATCGATTTTTACATTTTCAATCATCCCCAAACAAGGATTCATGATCTCTTTTCACCATGTATGTTTAAAGGCCAACATATTAGTGTGTAACTTATAAAATGTGGTATTGTTTACTATGGTGTAACATGAGTAATGATGTTTATGTGCATGTATGTTGAATTTGGAAAAGGGTTGTGTGCTTTTTGGTTAAATGTTTTTATTGATATATTGTATTTTAGTTATGATTTCATTAGTTTTATTACAAAGTATTCATTCTTGCACTGATACGGTTTGCAACAGCTATTGGGAGACATGTTGCTAGACCGTTCAAATTCTGTCGTGATGACACGGCATGCAAGATGGAAGCATTTTATGTTTTTAAGGTACAAATACATTTGAAAAAATAGGAGCAAAGCTTCTCCTTTATTTGGTCATAGTTAAAACTAATTATTTAGGTTGACAGTTACTTACCAGATGCAATCATGATTCTAAGGAAGTTGAGCAAAGTTTAAACGATGCAATTATGATTCTAAGAAGGACCATGAAGAATTCTACAATGGTTGATGGTGTCGGTGTTATTGATTTATGTTTGTATCTATCAGTTAGAAAGTGATGTATAGCTCAGTTTTATTTATAAGTTATGATTCTACTCTGAAATTTATGCATGGTTATAATCGCAAAAGCCAAAAACAAAACTGTAGCAATGATAATTATCTTGAATCTTTTAGGATCTTCCAAAAAACGCACAACACACTGTACCAATATTTTGTGTAACTTGCTTTAATTTTTCAAAATCAGGTATGCTATTACGGATATATGGAGACTTGCAAACAGAATGCAGTTTAGAATACCTGAAGAGAACTCACTGGGTAAGTTGATTCTTTTATATTTGAAAGTTTATTCAAGTTATGACTCATGGTTCTTTTTTGCATATGGCTTCTCTATTGTACTGTTTACTACCATATGCATAGCTGGTTTATTATCATTATAGAAAGATGATCGTAATCCTAATATTTGACCTTTTTGATCATATAATGTGTACTGAAATTGTGGGTAAATAAGAGGGCAATTTGGTGATTTTTTATTTTGCTAAACTATTGTTTTGCTGCAGTAGGTGTGAAATAGAGTATTTTACTGCAATCGGAAAATCATAATTAGAAATTTAGAGTAACCTTATTAAAACACTTGAATGCAATATTTATGACTTGAGGAGTACTGATTAGATAGTTTTATAATGCTAACTCAAATTGCCTACTCTTCTACTATCGTTGTATTATTATATATGCATCCGCGATCTTCAGTTATTATAATAGCGTTTTTCGTGATTTGAGTAAATATTTACTTGGCACGAGTGTAGAATATAGGCCGCTTGAAGGAAACTTGAGCGAGTAAAACAGACCAGAGACTTCTCTGGTGGTTCGAGAGTGTGAATTGTTTTGGCCCGTGCTCTGTTTATGAACCCAACCATCTTGATGCTCGATGAACCCACAAATCATATTGGTGAGCTATATTTTTCACAATTGAGAACTAAAAAGTAGGTCTGTTATACTGAACTACATTGGTCATTATGCCTAACATGGATACGACCTGCACCCGAACTGTTTTAACCCAATCCAGGTGCCACATTTTAAACTTGTTTTACATTAGCCTGTAGCCCACCACATTTTCAGGAATTCAGTATATTATAAATGTTTAGTGTTTTATATTAGCATGTAACAAGCAGACACAACCCAATCTGTTCTGATAAATATAAAAATTATCCGTTTACATTTTGTCACATTAGCCTGTAACAAGCAGATGCAACCTGACATGTTTAGGACTGCTCATTAAAAATGCTTATTGTATATTATAAAGGGGTGGTTTGTGATTTGTTATTGCAAGCGTTGATAATATATTAAAACCAACTAATTACACCTCAAGTCATTGAACAAACCTAAAATTATTTACTATCAATGTCTCTCTTCAACTTCTTTAGGTGAAATCACCTCTTCAAATATATAACCAAAATGTCAAAGCAGTAGTATCCACATATTTTAACCTCTTAAAGAAGGTATCTAGCTACACTTCTATTTCACTTCAATCTGTCACATTTTAGATTTATATCCCTGTGTTATCAAACATCTAATGACTAATATTTGCATCATACAACCTTCACAAGAATATGCTAATTTTCATAAAAAAGACATGTTTTGGAAGAATAGTTGTACATCTAATAATAATTTTCACATTTTTAACAGTGTTCTGTGAAGCATGTGTTATCAATTAATTAAATGAATGATCTCAATGCCTGGTGTGTCAAAGAGCGCATCCAAAGGGGTTCCAGGAAGGTTTCTTAGAGCAGCCTAAACCGGTAGTAGGTGCTGCAATAAGACAAGCTATTGACAAGCTCAAAACACTTGAGCAAGGAACCTCATCAGCATGTACGACCCAATATTATGTAATATTTATCATGCCACTGCTACTTTTTTAGCAGTGTTAACAATCTATGTATATCAATTTGCTCGGAAACATGGTCTATTTAATGTGCTTCTTATACTCGGAAACAATCATCTCACTTTCATGTCTTCAATTCAGGCATCTGTGGGGATCGCAAAAGCCATGGCTCTAAAGAATGGAAATGAATTGGATGCAAATCAGTAGGTATGTTCATTTAGCACAAAGATGCTTTTAAGACAAGGCTTAGAGTGTTCAAAGTACCTGCAAACACAGTTATTTTCATATATTGGCATCTGTTATCACACACCTTTTTATGTTTTACATTGATAAATATGGAAGTGAGACCAGTTAGACTTTAGTTTAACTAAATAGAGTTGGGTAAAAGTTAGTTGTTTTACCAATTCAGTGCTTATCCTCAATTTAGTGAAAATATACATTTATTTCCAACCGGCTAATTTGCTATTCATTATGTGTGATACTAAAATGTGACCTGTTTAAATGTATCAAACAAATTGATAAAGCATTGAAAACCCGCAACAAATTAAAACATACACTATGAATGCAGATGGTACTGTAGACATTTAGATGAATAGGGATTAACAAATGTTCCTTAGTAGTTCATATTTGTGTCCCTTCACAAATTGTTTGCTATTTATGATTCCAATAAATTAACTAACTGGCCAAAACAAAAACTTAACAAAGTCTTTGCTAAACTTAATCATGTACCGTATAATATTCTTTTACTTCATTTCCCAATAGTTGCATTTGTTATAATATCATAGTATGCATAATAGTATTTCCAACCACAACATAAATCAGCGCAATGAAACTCATTTTCAGACACATAAGTAGGACTTGTGTAGATAGCAATATCTGTAAAGTTATACGCCCATCGTTTGTTCGAGATGTTTATAAGAAAATTTATCTCATTTTTATTTCATTACGGAGTATAAAGGTAAATATTTGTACTACTGTATGACTTTTTAACAGTTCCAACTGGCGAGGACAAGATCAAACACTATTTGGCCACTAGAAATGTTAAGGTGTGCTATTTACTATTGACGGTTATAATAAGTGTTATGTTTCTCATATTTATTGTAAATTCTTGTGCTGAAAGTTAACCTTATTGTGTTTTTTGGGGCTCGACCTTGCATCGTTTGTTCGAGATGTATGTCCTTTGACGGTAAGTCTGAAATTTAACAAGATTATAGTAATTACAGATAGAAGTTGTTTTGAGTTATTGTTTCTTTTTTCTTTTGCAGCCAACTGTGCTTGGACTTGCATGCTGGTCTAAGGCACCTCTCCAGGGGCTCAGGTTGACTGAGGTAATAAGTACTATAACCTGGTATGACCCATTACTAAATTTCAAAGAATTATTTTTTTCTAAACACAAATAACCTGCTAGACTACAAGCATTCACATCAGATATATATGAGAAAAACATTTACATATAAACAACTAGAAAAACTATCAAGAGAAATATCAACATCACCGACATACATAAATACAAATCACTAATCTAATAAATAATAAAAACAAACAGACATGACTTTAACCTTAATAACAAATCCAACAAGACTAAAAAAATATTACTCTTTTTATTTTTTTTTTTTTTTTTTTTTTAGAATTAAACCTTGACATTGAAAGGAATTGAACAATGACGATAGAAATTAATCTAGAGATAGAACCATAACTTGATTTTGCAATGTGCTGAGAATCCTGGGAAGTACTTTGCTAATGTATTCTTTATATATGTTTTACATTATGCAGCTTTGTTACATATTAAAGCTTTAGATCCTACATGTGGCGTTAAAGGTTTGTTTAAAGGGAACTAGGGAAGTTCCAGTATATGCATCCAGGAAAGGACACTATAGACCTGCAGTCAAGTATACCTTCTTTCCTTCACTGGTTTATCCAAAAAGATATTTGGCAAGGTCATACCAATGCTCGGTAGTTCCTCCTTCATTATCAAATTCAATCACATTTAAAACAGTGTCACCAAGTGGACGAGTAGATGATGACCCGCCTAATAATTTATTTCAGCTGTAAGTGGCTATTTTTTTGGTGTCTGCAATAGCTGTGAGATAGTAGCATCCTAAAGCTCCTCAAATGGTAAGCATTATTATTATCCCTTTAGCTTGACATGACTAGAAAGATTAATCATTGGAGTCCAATTGTTTCTAAATGTTGCAAGAAACACAAGGTTGACATAATCACAGTGTCGATTTTAGGTTAAGTCCATCGTGAAAAGTTACCATTGGGCACCTTATATTCCAGTCTCAATAGATAGTTCTATGTTGAAACCTGCTATGTACCAGACAAGTAGTTTAAATAAGTATCCCCTTGAACAGTCATATGAAGTAGAAAAGAACCACCTAATCATGTGGTCGTTTTTCTTCTCTATTTTATGAGTTTTGCCTAACAACTGTTGCAGAAATAGATAATGTTAGAGGTTTGTGTTGTAACATTACCGACACCAGAATATTATAGTTAATTAGGATTTTAAAAACGCTAGGACTTGATGTGGATTTTGACTTTGAAAGTTTGGATTTAAGGCATAACGGTGTAAATGCCAGGCAAAGTGATTGTGCATTGTGTTGTGTTTCACTTTTGTTACTAGATCAGTAGCTATGTTTTAATTTCACTTTTCAAGTCAACTGATTTGACTTTTGGGTTACTATTGATGCAAGATGGGTGGGTTGAGTATCAGTTTTTATGAACCGGGCAGTATTCCTCAAAACATTACATGTCATGTTATGAACTCGGCAGTACCTTAAAATGCTTATTCAAACTGGTCGGTTCATAAAGAACTTGAAAATCGTTATTCAAAGTAACTCATTTCTAAAAGCTAATTCGTAGTTTTTATATGCAATCACAGGTACCCCCCTTATTATTGTACGGAAGGTAAAAATTATGTCGATGGATATAGTGTTATAACTTACGGCGTTTACACATTGTACAATTTAATTTTTGTGCAAATGTTAGCTAAATTTTCACTTTCTGTGCAACTGATAAATATATTCCAACTGAACCTGTAAAGAGTTATCGTTTTTCAAGAAGTTTGTTGACACGTTTGAAACAAGTAGACCTTATCTTCGAGCCTTGGATAGCTTTTTACAGGATTGAGTGAATAAATGGTGGATTTTAGTTACAAGCTAAAGTTTGATCTATGTCACTTGCTATATAGTAGTTTATGGATCATGTCATTCACAACTATTGTGAAATTTCTCACATTTTTTTATTATAGGCGGAAGGGACAACATAGAGACCAAGATTGTGTATTTTTCGCTCCAACAAGCATATGTATGTCCAGGTGATTGACGATACCAAAATGCATACTCTTGCATCAACTTTAACAATGCAGAAACCACTCTCTAAGGAGTTTGATTTCCCCTTTGGTACCACTATTGTAAGTACCATTTTCAACAAAATTTACTAAAGATACAAGCCGCTAGAAGGTTTTACATTTGCATAGAGTATGCCTCTTGAATACTGTAACATATTAACACCTATAGTTAAACTTATGCGTAGAATACTGCAACATATTAACAACCTTTCAGCTCAGGTAATACTTATATTGGCTTTTTCTAAAACACATTTGAAGTTTTTGTAAAAAATTTGATTTGTGCATTGTATGGAGGCGTTAGTATATAGAGACACATTTTGAAAGTGTATTTGAATCAGATTATGGGTAATATGATTTATAATACATAAACAATTGCATCTATATTTGTAGATGAATTAACTACAATCTAAATTAGAACATGTTTTATTCAATCTTTATGATTTTGTTTTAATTAGTAAATAAAGAAAGGTATTAAACCCTAATACTTTATGATTTTGGTACTACGTGAGACTAAACATGCAATTTTTATTATTATTAGACAATTTATGGATGTTTGTTATTTACTTGGTATAGGTTTTCTAGCCTTTGAATGCTAATTAATACTTTGGTCGTATTGCAAAGTATGACTCAGAGAGCCACCGTCGTTATGTAATTATTATTCAATCTCACTTTGGTACATGCGTAAACCTTTGAAGTGGTTCTGTTCGAAGTCTTGCAAAAATGATGTTTGACATCGGATTAAAGAAAGATGGTTTTCATCATGATATAAGTCATCATTGTGTAAGTCGTACGTTTACATTATGGTTTTCAACGACCAACATTGTGTATAAAAAACTTTGTTTCGCATTTGAATACTTTGTAATAGCGGACAATTTATTAAGTTTTATTTTCTCTTATCGGATTACCATTCATTTTTTTCTTTATTCACTCTATAAATATTTTACGGTCTTTATAATTCATTAACCGTTACTTAATTTATTCATTCGATACTCACAAGGCGAGCCCGCCCATCGGGCGGGCTTTGCAACTAGTACCTCAATATAGATAGAGTACATAATTTATTGTGAGTCTTAACAGGAAAAAATTTCAAACAGCGGCAACGAATTTTCAAATAAGCAATAAAAAAGTATTTTCTTTTGGGCAGGTTTTGACGCCACGTTAGGTGGCCAACGGTGGCAATTTTGGTTAGGTTTTGTGCATAATCGAAAAACGAAGAGAACGGTGTTGATGGTGTCAGTTAATTCTAAGCGGTTAATAAGTTATGACTAAAAGAAGAAATAGGTCTTCTGTCATTATACAAATTAAAAAGGCGATCCAAAAGGCGATCCATCACTGGCGGGATCAAACGCCACCATCACCGGGATCCATTCCGATCTATCTCAAATCTTTCACCTCTTCATTACAATACTCATCCTTCAATCCCTAGAACTCCCTTCAATCCAAAAAAAAATATTTATTTTTGAACCCTTAATCAATTCAGGCGATCCAAATGGAATACCATAGATGGGACACTATAGTTGGGACGTCATAGGTGGTACATCCTTGTGGTGGGACATCAGACCCAGGACAACAAAAGTGGGACATCATAGGTAGGACATTTAATCGTTAGGTGTTTTAATAGATTTTTGTTTGGATCTTCCTTCAATCCAAGGTGTATTTTTCGTTGGTTTGGCATGGGATATGATGATTGGCAGGAGGTTTCAAGAAAGAAACAAGGGTACAAATCTAAAGAGAACGATGTGGCTAAGATTTCGACTTCAATTTTCGTAACCAATTTTCCGGAGCCGACTTCTGCTAAGGATTTGTTCAATGCGTGCAAGGTTTATGGTCATGTTGTGGACTCTTTTATCCCTAATAAGAGAGCGAAGAATGGTAAACGTTTCGCTTTTATTCGATTTATTAACGTGTTTAGTGTGGAACGGCTAGTTAGCAATTTGTGTACGGTTTGGATTGAGAAACATAGATTGCAGGCTAACCTTGCAAAATATAATCGGCCATCAGTTAATCAAAATGTGAAAGAGGTTAAGTCAAAGAACAACTATAACACTCATAAGGTTGGGGTATCCTCTAGACCTTCGGTGTCATCTGTCCCAACTCACGTCAAAGGTCAGGCTAATTCGTTTGCGAACGTGGTTAATGGGACAACTTCGGGTACCCAAGGTTCATTGATTTCGTCGTCACCTGCTATTGTCATTGATGACTCCTGTTTGGTTGAGCGCGATTTGTCCAAGCAGGTTATGGGTAAGGTAAAAGAATTTGCGTCTATTCCTAAACTCTCTTCGATTATCAAAGATGAAGGATTTCCAGATGTTAGTCTGACTTATCTTGGAGGTACTTGGGTTTTGTTTGAATTCATTAATGTAGAGACAAAAGA
>BQNB010123115.1:0-13702 GCA_026074375.1 Tanacetum coccineum
GAAATTGAAACCTCGTTTAAGCTTGGATTCTGATTTGAATGTAGCAAAGATATGATTTGATTATTTAAAGCTATAATTAAAATGGACAATTAAAAAAATAATTAAACTAATAATGGAATAAAACGCGACAAATAAACAAGTAAACTAATTTTAATCCCTAAAAATATAAACTAGATTTATAAACCTAAGATATGACAAAAGAAATTTTGTAGAAATAGAAATTACTATTTTTTTTTGGCTTTTTATGAATTTTCAAAAATTTAAACTAATTAAAAACTATAAAAATAATAAAACTATTAAAACTTAACAAAAGACTTAACTAAGGACTAATAATGCCAATACTAGAGGGACTAACGGAGCAAAGATACTAACTGATGGAGAACTAACTGAGAAACAATTAAAAACTAAAAATTACAAAACTAATCCCTGAAGACCTAACCTGACTTCAAATAAAGTCCATTTTAGGCTTAAAAATAAGTTGAAATTTAAAAGTGCTTTTCAGCAAAAACTTAAAGAAGCAAATTTATAAAATAAGCTAGGGGGAAAAACTTTGACAAAAGCACTATGGTCTGAAACTCAAAGATAAGTTCTAAAAGAGCTTCTCAATAAGCTGTTACAGAAACTAGGGGTTTGGGCTATGTTTTACTAAAACAGCTATAATAAGCTCAAATTAAGCTCAATTCTAAAAAGGAAAAGTAATCTAGATAGCTTATGATGAGCTTAATCTAAAGATGCTAAGAAATCTAATCTAGAAGTACTTTTAAACAACTAAAATTGAGCATGAACTAAGCAAACTCAGGAAATAAGCAAATAACTCAAATTCTAAATAAGCTAAAAACTTTTAAAAAGCAAAACTAGACTCTAAAACTTAAAGAACTTATTAGACTACTTATGATTCATCTATATAGGCTATAAAATCTAGATTCATTAGCTAAATTAACAAATTAATATTCCACTTAAGTTCCTACTGTTTTTGGCTTTTTAACTTTTTTAAGGACTTTTGACAGCAAAATAAGCTAGGAGAATAAGCTAGAAAATGTAATCTAAAACTTATTCTATATTAAGCTATATCTAATCTTAGCCCTACTTAAATCTAAGATCCTAAATCCTATTCTTACTTAACTAAAAATTAAACCAAAGGTGGCAGTACTAACTTGTGACAGTAGTACTAACTTTTAGTTAGTACTGCTGCACTTTGGTGAATGATGACAGCAAATTAAGCTAACTAATAAGCAATAAATCTAAATCTATTTCCTAATTTATCTTAAGCTACCTCTAAACTATATACTACCTTAATTTGAAAAGCTAAGTCCTAAGATTACTTGGCTTAATCTTAAGCCAAAAGTGACAGCAGTACTAACTTGTAGTTAGTACTGGTGCACTATGCACAAGTGCAACTCAAAAGTGCAGGCTTCCTAAGGGAAATCCTGCACTTAAACACACTCTACTAGAGTGTTTAAATAAAGTGCAAGTAAGATCTAAGCTGTAGAGGGCTTAGATCAAAATTTCCACAGCCAAAAGTCTAAGACAAAATGTCCTGGTGTAAAAACAAAGATAATAAGCCATATCTTGTGAAATTTTGAATTCTAACTTATAAAAACTAAATGAAAACTAATCTTAAATGAAAACTCAGCTGACTCAAGCAAATTGCACAATTAGTTTTGTCTTTTAGAGGTCAAACACACTTATGCCAAACACTCCTTTACTATTATGACAGTTATGATTAAGCTACTAAATTCGAAATCTATTAAACAAATGCTTAATACCAGATAACTAATAGATTAAAACAACTTTAATAAGCATGAATTAACAACTAGATAAGCAATCATCTAAGACTTAAGCTATTTTACTATATTTTTTGGTTTTTTAGAGGTTTTTAAGACAATTATATGAAAATCTATGATTCAAACTAAGAAATTTAAAAACAGATAAACAACTATGATGATTTAGCTAAATAAAACTCAAATAAGCACTAATAAGCAAAGAGAATAAATTAATAAGCAGATCTACACTTTTAAGCTAAAATCAAGCTAGAAATGAAAACTTACTTGAACCTTTAGCTAAACAAAAGGTTCCCAATAGGGCAGCTACAAGCTCCCTAGCTTATTAATAAGCTAGGGTAAAATCCTTGGAATCTCTTCCAAGTTAAGATCCCCTTCCAAAAGCTCATAACCAATAAGGTCCATGATAAATGTAAGTTAAACTGATTTAAGGTTTAAGTAAGATTAATTCTGAATTCAATAAGCTCTATTTTAGCTTATAGACTGAAAAAGCTTAAAATGAGCTTATGACAGGCTTATGAGAAATAGCTTAATATTTGAGAAACTTAAGAGTGAGATTTGAAAAGCTTTAAAACTGAATTTCATTATTAGAAGAGACTGATTACATTGCTTAAAAAATTACAAAACATTTAAGTAAAATTACGAAATTAAGCTAAACTAAAAATTACTAAGAAAAACTAGATGGTGTGTGTGTGAGAAGTGTGCTCTATTTATAGCCTTTTGGAGAAGATTCTAGCCCTCTTGCCTTGCTTTTCAATCCTTCAATCTCTGCCATTCATTTCTCAATCATTTAAGCTTCAATTGTGGCCGTTTGATCAATTTGTGGACACATGAGGATTGCCAGCATGGCATTCCTTTGATGTGACATTGTGCTTCTTTTATGAGTGTTTTAGCACAAAACCCACATTCCATTGTGCTTTCACCATTGTTGACGTAGCCTTTGGTTGGGAGAGGTTAAGTAATCCCTTGATAAAGACTGATTTGTCCCTTCATTTGTGTTAGTGAGCTCATGAATTGACCTAAGCACCCTTTAATTTGAGAAACCCCTTTGATTTGAGTAAAAGGTAACTTTGGGACGATGGGTGAATAGTAAAAGGTTTTGGCGCGTTTATTTGACAGTTAAAACTGTTATTGGTTTGGAAAGTTTGCACAAATGGTCCTTGTGTTCTCTTTTCCATTTTCTTAGTTATAAATAACTTTTCGAGAAATGCAAGTTTGGCCCTTGTGGATGTTATAAAAGGGAAGTGGGCTAGGATTTGGGCTTGTTGACTTTTGTTGACCATGATTTGGCTGAGGCTTGACTTTTCTGGCTTCGGCTTTGATTCTTTGGCTTCTTTTTGAACTCTTCTGATTCTCGTGTCCGTGCTTGCTCGTTTTTGATTGTTTTCTTGTGATTTTTGACTTATCCGTACCTGCACACACAAAACACAAATACAAGCATATTTTTGCCATTTTTGGTCTGTTTTGGGTTTATTTGGGTTGTTTTAAGCATAAATGGATATGTGTATTTTACACTTATCAGGAGGCTCATCAAATGATGATTTAACGGTTTTAGCTTCAACAACTTTAAGTTCTTCCTGGATTCTGGGTGAATAATCTTTATGATTTGGAAGAGGAGGTAACGGTTCACTATTGAGAAGTGCTTCTAGAATAAGAATGTCACCCTCCGAATCATAGTAAGTAGCATCAATTTCCTGTGAAATTGGCTCGTCATCGATAGCTATAAAAGCATTTGCTTCTTCGAGAAGGAGAAAATCACTATCCCCTAAGGGAGTTAGTATTAGTGAAGAATTTGAAACAATTAGATCGTAATCTGGAGAAGGATTACCGTATGTAACTGAATCAGAAAAACCTAGAACTTCTTGCGAGTATTCTTCACTTGCCAATTCAATGACGTCAATTCGTTTTGCCGTCATATGATTGTAAGTAGCCGTGTATCTCAAAGTTTGGCCCAGATTGAAGGTGATGGCCTCTTTGCCAACACGAAGGGTTATTTCACCTTCGTAAACATCTATCAATGCACGACTGGTCTTTAAGAAACTCCTCCCGAGAATTAAAGGTACTCGAGGGTCTGGTTTAAAATCTACGACCACAAAATCTGCTGGAAACTGGAACTTTCCCACCATTAAACGGACGTCTTTGGCGATACCGATCGGTTCGGTGATTGAACGATCTGCTAGCTCTAGCGTCATGCAAGTCGGGGTTAGTTCGGGAAGAGAGAGATCTTTCCAGACGGAATATGGCATAAGATTAATGCTTGCGCCGAGATCGGCCAAGGCGTTGCATGTATTAATCCCAGAAAATTCACATGGAATAAGAAATCGGCCAGGGTCTCTAAGTTTTTTCGGTAACTTGTTTAGGATGACCGCTGAGCAATTCTCGTTCAATGGAGTTCTAGCCATTTCACTCAACTTCTCTTTGTTTCCGATTAAAGTTTTTAGAGTCGAGGCAAATTTTGGCATAAGGGTCAAGGCATCCGTAAAGCTAATTTCGAAACTCAAATCTCTAAAGATTTCGTAGAATTTCTCAATTTGATCGTTAGCTTTTTCACGGCGCCTTTCATCATTTCTTCTTGAAGGAAATGGAATTGATGTTCGTTGGTTAGGCATCGGAGCACTAACGGGATCAACAACGGGCTCGGAAGTTGGATTTTGAGATTGGACTTGAATAACCGGAGGTTGGACGTCTTCGGTGCTTCCGTTATTAGTAGGAAGCATCGTGTCCTTTGTAACCTCGGTATCACGATTCATTTGACATTACTTTCCGGAGAAGAAATGAAGTGGGAGGAATCGTGGGTCCTGTATAAGCAACACCACTCGGTGGTGATACCTTTTCAAATCCTCCTACGGGTACAGTAACTTTGTTACCAGTGAGAGTTCAACCAACCTAAAGTATAGGCGGTATTCAATTTGATAAAGTTACTTATCATACTTTTCAAGCCTTTGAATCGAAAAAAAAAAAAGTTAAGCCAAGTTGTTCAATTGAGTTTTCAGGTTTTTGACCTTGGTTTGTCAAAACTTTATTTGGTTTTGCAATAATCCTCATAACCGCATGCATTATCCTTTCTTAGCTATCAAACGGTACCCTTAGACACACCTTGTGTTATTTGAGGAGCGGGAGCTTGTAAACGGGAGCTTATAAGCTGGTGGTTGATAACCTGTGGACGATAATTTAGCTTTGGTTGTAATTGTCCCTCGTTTTGATTGTAATTAAATTCCCCGGGTGAAATTGTTTTGATATTTCCTGAGGATGGTTCTGAACAGATGAAAACCAGGAGTCAATTTGATTTGCAACCATCTGAGGTCGGTAACGGTATCCTTGGTGAAATAGCCGCGGCGGCGTGTGAACTCATACTCTTGATATAGTCACGATAAAATTTGGCCCATCTGTTGCGGGACAATGTATGAAACGAATGACTCCACCACAAGTTCCACAACTTTCCTCGACCGCTTATACGGGAGCGGATAGTTTGGTGAGCGGGAGCTTGTGATTGAAATTTTCTTATCAAGGAGCAAAGCTTGACCATATCATTGAGGTTCGGAGACATCGGTAGAGATTCCAGATTGGAAGTGCTTGTACTCACTTTAGAAACAACGGGTTTGCTTCGTGAATTACGGAACTATGTATTTTGCACGACGAGGAATTTTAGACACTCGGGGCAATTTATCCAAAAAGTTACCACCCGTCTCGTAATTACAATGAATCTTGGATCATTCGAGTTCAGGGCATTATAAATGTATCGAGTTGAACAATTCCGAAAACCCAGAGATGCGGGCATAGCCCTAAGAAGATCATTGATCGTTCCATGCATCATAAATGATTCGTCAATCTTAGTATGAAACCTTGTGATTTCATTACGAAATTTGTCGTTTTGGAGGGAGGGAAAAATTTGTTAGATGAAATTTCGAGAACAAGATCACCCATTGTAAAATCGATTGAGGGGGTTTTTGTCGAGCCAAATTTGGGCTGCTCCCTCGAGGGAAAATTGGAAAAGCATAAGCTTAACTGACGTACTCGGGATTGTTCGGGAACTTCATCGTAGAAGTGATCTTGTGAAATATCGGAGAGAGCATGTGGGTCCTTCTTATCATGTCCAAAAAATTGCTTGTTTTGAAAAATATTTAAGTAGACCATGCTTAGATCTCAAAGTTGTTATGCGGCAATTCGGAACAACGATCGCATCCTCGTAACCCTCGGGGTGGGTGCTTCTGTAATTGCGCCATAGTACGATTATCGCCATCGTAACTATGGATATTGAAGTTTCTTGATTGTTATATTTGGTTTCTCCAGATTTGTTGCTTCAACAGAAGTTTGTCGGAACTTGTTGTTTTCGACATTACGGCTTTGAGGGAACGAGTGCTCATGCACAAAATAGAAATATAAAAAGAAAAATTTACACTATTTTTTTTTGTTTTTTCAATGATTTATTCACAATTGAATTTTACCGATAATTAGGTAGGACAACTTCAACCAATAATCTACTTACTACACTGGTATCTCTCCCAAAAAGATAAACCGCACAGGTGAGCGGAGGGTAGGAATAGCTCCGAAGCTTATTCTCCTTTCGGGTCGTAGTTCCTCGGAACAACCCTCCTTAACCCACTTTTATTTGTTTAACTTTTCAAGGTTAGCGACGTTCGTAAGAGACACAAATGGCAAGTTTTTGAATCTTTTGTTCGATTTGGGAACCAACAAGTTCACCAGAATTTATTATGATAATACTTTAGTGAAAGTATTATATGATTGATGAATTTTATTTCTTGATTAAGACAATGCTTTCATATTTTGGTTTTTTTTTGTTTTTTTGTTTTTTTTATTTTATAAATATATACTAAAAAAGAAATGAAAAATATTTTTGTATTTTTATAAAAATAAAAGAGATATTCACAAATTCAATCACGATTTGTCAAATGTAACGATAATTCGTTTTACAGCCTCCCCGGCAGCGGCGCCAAAAATTAATTCGTCAATAATATATAATATAAGCAAACACTCAACCAATTGCCTTTGACCAAGGCAAGAAGTCAAAATTCACTAAATAAGATATATATGTAACCGGAAGTATGATTCCCGGGTCGTTAAGTCCCAACGAGGCTTGAATGGAAAATCGAATGACGGATTGATGATTGATGTTTGAATATGACAAGGTTATGATTGGTTTTCTATTTCTACAAGTTAAATATGCAAAAACGATTAAATAAAACCTAAAAACGAAAGCTAAATAACTTAAAACCTAAAACGGGCACGAAAAACGAGGGTCAAAAACCTAAATTTTGCAATTTAAACCCTAGAACAATTTTTAAACTAAAAATAGATTCTACTTGACTAAAAACGAAGTTTAAAAAAAACTAGATCGAAAACGGAGTTCGTTTGGACCAAAAACGAGTCAAATCAAAAACGGGGACGAATCCCGTTCTTTAAAAAGTGAAATTTTGAGAAAATGACCCTATGAAAAATTTAACAATTTTCCTAGAAACTATATGAAAAAAGAAAATTTTAAAAAAAAGTTTATATTTTTCTGATTTTTATTTTATTTTTTATGATTTTTTAAAGTTTTTAAACAAAATAAATTATAAAAAATACTAAACGTTTACAAAAAATTCTAGAAAAATTACACAAAATAGCTAAAATGTTAAGGGTCCTAAGAAAAATAAGCTGGGGAAACCAGCTTATCAAATAAGCCGAGAAATAAGCCCAAACAGCTTAATAAGCAAATGGGCCAAAAAGCCCTTATATATTAAATCCAACAAACCACTACCGGATGAGCTATTGTAGCACAGCGGTAGTGGTGTTGGGTTTATAAGGGTTGAGGGCTTTGAGGTCCCGGGTTCGAGTCTTGCTCACCCGGGGCTTTGGCCTTCCCCTTTATATTTTTTTTCAAATTTTTTTTTTACAAACTTAAAAAGGACATAATAATAAGCTACTTTTATAACTACAACTTTTTACAAAAGCTTATAAATAAGCTGTAAAAAGCACTTAAAACAGGCAGAATAGCTTATTAAGCTAAATGGCTTTTTTTTTTGGATTTGTTAAGCTACTAGAATGCAAATAAGCTAGAAAACAAGGCTAAGCTAATCACAATAAGCAAATGTAGATAAAAATAAGCACAATGAAAGAAAAATAAGCTTAGAAAAGCTTATAAGCTATCTGACATGAAAAAGGGAGGTAAAACAGACAAGGTGGCAACTTTGGGCTTATAAGTAAGCCCTTAGACAAACTCTTAAGAACCTAACAGCTAGAAAAAGGAAAAGAGGACATAAAAGACTTTAAGAAAAAGCAATCTAAACTTATTTTGAAACAATATTAAGCTATAAAAAAGCTGCTAGAAAAAGCTAGGAAGGACAAAAATGCTTAAGTGTACAAAAGGGCTTACATGCTTTTTTCTTTTGGATTTTTAGACAAATTAAGCTAAGCAAAAGAGAAAATAAGCAATTACAGTCAAATAAGCACACAAGATAAGCATATAAGCACAAACAACAATAATGAAAAAGCACCAAATAAGCCTGAAATTGGCTTATTAAATTCTCAGCACCAGGGGAGTTTTCTAAAGCAAAACAGCCCTAAGGGCACTTTTGGCTTAAAAATAAGCAATCTAGGGTGGGTCCTAAGGCCAGAAACTTGTTGAGCCTAAAGAGGGGCTTAAGGGTTTCCTAGAAAAGCCAAAAAGCTACAATTTTGAAAACACATAAGCTAGAAAAAAGAACTGCAAACCTGGGCTTTTGCACCAGGGGAGAATTTTGGTTTTACAAATTCACAAGTAAGCCTAAATAAGCTCAAAATAAGCTGAGAATCCTAAAAAGCTATAAAACCTAACTTAAATTACCTAATGCAACAAGAAATGAGCAAATGCAACAAGCTATAGGCTCAAATAAGCCAAATGAGCTTTTGAGCTTAAAACTGTTTGAAAAACAGCCAAAAGCCTACTTTTGGCTTAAAAATAAGCCACCTAGAAGGTGTCTTAAGGTTTGGGCTTTTGGGGGCTTATTAAAGAGCCTATAGGCTTTCTAAAAATGTAGAAAGCTTAAGCTTTCCAGCTTAAATAAGCCAAGACAAAGTGATGCCAAGTTGCTGTTTTGCACCAGGGGACTTGTTTGCAAACACCCCAAATTGGCAGCTTTGGGCTTAAAATTAAGCCACCAAATGAACTTATTTTTCTAAAACAAGTTAAAACCTATTAACTTAAGCCCATAATGGGCTTAAGCTCAAACTTTTGAAAGCTGAAAACAAGTTTTAGTCACTAAAAAGCTTAGTTGAAATTTGGGGTTCTTTCACTTTTCCAACATAATATGCAGGTTTTGGGTAAGGTCTAAAACACACTTGCTGCCTATTTAAACACAACCTTAATGCATGAACACTCTTAACTATAACATACAAACTATTCCTAACACATACTTTAAGACAACTAATCAAAATAAGCAAATTCAAAAGCCTAAATACAAACAGATTCAAGACAACACTAATTTAGACTTGGTTTTTTTTGTTTTTCTTATAAAAACTAATTTTAACTAGCTGAAAGACCTAAATTAAGCTACTACAAACTGACTTGATTGGCCAACCCATGCCATAACCCCATTTGACCCGTTTTTAGCCTAATGCCAAACACTCCTTAATAATCTGAATTTTAAAATTTACAATGGATTAGACCAAGTTAAACTATAAAAGCTAGAAACAGATGATTAGCTATGATTATTAAGGACAAATAAGCAAAATTCAAAAAGAAATAAGCACTATTAAAAGAAATAAGCTAAATGGCAGTATAAATTATAAAATAAGCAGTTTTAATTCAAACTTGAACTAAACTAATTAAAATGATTTCTAATGCAAGTCTATGACATATTAAGCTGATATGAGACAGAATAAGCAAAAATAAGCCAAGATAAGCAGTTAAAATAAGCAATGCTACAGTTATTTGAGCTTAAAATGAAAATTTAGCAATACCTTTGGTCCTTAACTTTGACAGCAGGTTCACAAGCTTAAATGAGCTAGTATGCTAGCTCATTATACCCATAAGTCCATCCATTTCAGACTTATCATCCAATAAGCACACAATAAGCATTCGTACCATTTGAAATTTGAAATTGAAATTTAACTTTAAAACCTCAAACTTTGATTAAACTTGGAAAAGAGTACAATACTGAATTAAAAGCTACAATAAGTTACACATAAGTTGAAATAAGCTGAAAAAGTCTTAATTGAAAAGTAAAAACTAATTTATCCTCGTCTTACAAAGCCCTTCTATTTATACTTCTATCTTCATTCTTGGCTTCCCAAAGTGTGCTAGTTGTGTGAGAGGGTTTAAACACTTCATCTCAGCCCTTAATTTTCAAGTGTGCTTCTTTCTTTTGATCACAGCCTTCAATTCGTGTAGAAAACCTTGAAATTGATGGGATTGCCATCATGGCAATGTATATGGGGACCTGGGGTAGATAGTGGGGTTGAGGGTGAGTTATTACCCGCTGGATAAAGGTGGAGTTGTAGGTTAATCGTGGGGAAGAAGACCCGTGAAGGGGTAATGGGGTTTTGAGCTTAATTGGCGGGAAATTTAGTTTGGGGGTGACAGGGTGAAAGTTTGGTGGTTTGCCAACTTTGGTCCCTCAAAGTGTGTTTATTATATTGCATCACCCACCACCCTTGTTAGTTGAACTGTTTGAGGGGTTGGCAATTTTAACCCCTCAACCTATATATCTTAATTGCAAAGCTAGTCCCTTCTCATTACAACTTTAGGGGTTGGCAAATTTGCCCCCTAAAGTTGTATTTTCCAAAAATAGCAAAATCAGTCCTTGTCTTTTATTACTTTGAAATATAACTTAGGGATTTGGCAATTGTGGTCCCTTAAGTTGTATTTTCTGCTTCAGCTTCGTGGAGTTGACTTTGACTCTGTCGGGGTTGACTTTGACTTTGGCTGTCTGACTTTTATGTTGACTTTTTGGCTTGATTGACAATTTGGCTTTGATTTGGCTTCGTCTTTTCACACCTTTCCATTCCGTGCTTAGTTTTGTCGTTTTTGGCTTTGTTTTTCGTCCTTTTATGTGATATCCGTTTCCTGCACAATACAAATGCAAAACAAACATATATTTGGCAGTTTTTGTTTGTTTTTGGTCATTTAAGTCTGTTTTTAATGGAAAACGGTATGTGTAATTAGGCACATACCAAGCAACATAGGCAAAACACTCACAGTCCAAGATGCAATCAAAGAAATTAGAACAATATGATGTCTAAAAAACTAGGAAGCAATTTTTAGATGTTTAATAAGGCCTGTTATATGTGTGGAAGCTTTAATCGTTTGCAGGTTAATTGCAATCACCATCAAAAATAGTTTCAAAATCAAAGGATGGTAAAACCTGTTTGGAACAATTCTCAAAGGGTGAATCATCAAAACTTTGCTAAAAAGACTCACCCTTGTGCTAAAAAGAACATGGTTCCAAGAGCAGTACTAATGAAGTCTGGGTTTAGTATCAATTAATATTGCTAGACAAAATATTTCAAAAACAGCAGTATTGGTTAATACTGCTAGACAAGTTAATGCTGCTCACTCAAAAACAATAGTGAATGCTGCTAGACCAATGTCATATCTTTCTAAAACAACACATTCAACTGTTAAGAGGCCCATTCATAAGAACACATCATTTAAAAATAGTAATATTAATCAAAGGGTTAATACTATTAGGGGTAAAAAATTTAATATTGTTAGGCCAAAAGCCGGTGTTAATGTTGTTTAGGGAAATAATCTTCAATGATATTAAGCATTGCTGTTGGGTTTGGAAACCAAAGCACAAAGTTTACAGCATGTTTCTAAACACAACAATGCATCAATCACCCTAAAAAAGTTTGATTATATTGATGCACAAGGCAGATCCAAGTCAGTAATGGCTTGGGTCCCCAAAAGAAACTGATTTTTCTATCTAATGTGAAGGGCAATCCACAAAATTGATTTGCTAGGACTAGGAACAAGGAGTGATTGATAGTAGATGTTCAAGGCACATAACAGGGAACATGTCTTATCTTACAGACTATAAAGAGATAGATGGAGGATATGTTGCTTTTGGAGGGAACCCCAAAGGAGGGAAAATCATAGGAAAATGTACCATTAAAACTGGTAATCTAGATTCGGTTTGGGACCACAATTAGGATAAGATAAACCAAAAATAAGCCCCAAAATAAGCTTGTAAAAAGCTAAGAAATAAGCTCGAAATAAGCTAGGAATAAGCACGAAAATTTGCAACAAAATTTGGGAGACTAAGAAACTAGATTAAAGATCAACTAACAAGAGGCGTGACCCTTGTAAATCTTTGAAATCTAATCCCAAAACACCACGTCTAGAATAGAAAGAAGAAAATAAGCCGAATAAGCTTAACAAATATATAAGCTAAAAAGAAAAAGGAAACCGTGAGCTTATGTTATCAAATAAGCTACGATTTAAATGAGACCAAAGAAAGAAAGTCAAAAAGCAACCAAGAACTTAAAAGCTTTTGAACCGTGAGCTTATTAAGAGAAATAAGCCATGGTTTACTTATGTAAACCACAAAAATCAAACACTAAACACCCCTTGGTGAGTGATACCACATGTTTGAGATGTATTATCCTTCACAACTAATAAGCAAACTCGAATAAGCCCCTCAATAAGCTCGATTGAGCCGGCAATAAGAAAAGAAAAGTAGAGAGAGAAAAGAACTAGGAAACTTAGATTAGAGAGAGAAAGTGGTGGATTACAAATGTGACAAATGTAACCTACACCCTCTCCATGTGTGGAGAGGGGTTTCTTTTATACCCAAGCCTTTCTAGTAGGCGTGTGGGCTTGTAACTTGGGTCGGGCTTGGCATAACTTAGGCTTTGAGCCCGAAACATGGACAATATTAGATTACAATCCAAGCCCGTTGAACCCGACTAGCCTATTACAATACAAGACCTAGTTTGACTTTATAAGACCGATAACTTTCTTGTTTGACTTAATATAATTAAGGCTAACAATGTGCAAAATAGAGTGTTAGTAGTTAAGCCTCATAACAAGACCCCATATGAACTTTTTCATGGTAGAACACCAACTTTAAGTTTTATAAGACCATTTGGGTGTCCTGTTACCATTCTCAATACCATAGATCACTTAGGCAAATTTGATGGTAAGGCTGATGAAGGTTTCTTTGTTGGATACTCTTTGAATAGTAAAGCCTTTAGAGTATTCAATAGTAGAACAAGGATAGTGGAAGAAAACTTGCATATTAGGTTTAGTGAGAGTACACCTAATGTTGTAGGTAGTGGACCAGATTGGCTATTTGATATTGATGCACTAACAAGAACAATGAATTATGAGCCAATTGTTGCAGGTACACAGTCTAATGGTTTTGCAGGTACAAAAGCAAGTGATAATGCAGGTCAAGCTAGAAAGGAGACAGAACCTGTCAAGGATTACATTTTGCTACCATTATGGATCCAAACCTTCAAGTGATGATGAAAAGAAGGTTGATAAAGATCCACGAAAAGAAAGTGAATGTAAAGATCAAGAGAATGAAGATAATGTTAACAACACTAACAATGTTAATGATGCTGGCACAAATGAAGTTAATGTTGTTGGTGGAAAAACAAGCATTGAACTTTTGTTTGATCCAAATATGTCTGCTTTGGAATATTATAGCATATTTGACCTCTTAAGAGATGATGAAGATGATGGTGCAGAGGCTGACATGAACAATTTGGATATAACAATACAAGTCAGTCTTATTCCAACTATAAGAATTCATAAGATCATACTCTTGATCAAGTGATTGGAGATTTATAATCAATTACTCAAACAAGAAGGATGTCAAAGAATTTGGAGGAACATGGGTTTGTTAGGACTATTCAACAAAGAACAAACCATAAAGACCTTCAAAACTACTTGTTTGCTTGCTTTTTATCATAGGAAGAACCCAAAAAGGCAATTCATG
>BQNB010123116.1:5743-20156 GCA_026074375.1 Tanacetum coccineum
TTTTTATAAGCTTGAGATATATATTAAAAAATTTAAGAACTAAATAAGACCTCCTAATAAAGGTCGACAAGGATGCGAGTTAAATGAGATTATGAAATTTTATCATAGGCATGATATGAATGGATAAAAAATAAATGTGATTAGTTCATGGGTCATTGTATGTGTGAATGTTTAAGAATCAAGATTTGCCAAAATTTTACGTATCGTCTTTCTCACTGTCTATATAAAAAAAATTTGCTATAACTTTTCAATTAAATATCTATATCAAACGTACCTAAGTTGGCATAGTTGAAGTTTTATACATTCACTTACGCCATAATTTCTATACTTGTAAGTTTAGGGACGTCATAGACTTTTTGAAGATCATGGATGAAAACTAAGCTAAAAAATGAAGCTCGAGTAAAAAATATCACCGTATTAGAAGATAGAATGCAACTTATTTATGTATAAATCGATACCCTTTTAAAAAAAATTGATGTAAAATATTCAGTTCATTCTTCGTTTTCTTTTATTTCATATGTTTGTGTACTCTTTCATTACACGTACAGTGGTTCAGGTCACGTACGCACTTCATACAGTGTAACAGTGGCAATTTGCACGTGTAGCTCTTTTAATACACTTTTGACAATATTTGTGTATTACCGTGCTACAGGTGAGGGAGCACGCAACCCTGGTTTAGGTGGCGTATTGAAGAGAGAAGATGGAGAATTGTCAAAAGATTTCCTTGTGACTATGAATTATCATCCAATAGCGGGGAAAATCGGTTAGCATAACAAGTGACAGGTACGCTGTTGTTAAATTCTGGTGCGAATGCATGAGCAGGCAAGTTATTGCTTCATGATACTCTATTTTTTCTTTCACAGTTGTGTTTCATTTAAAATGATTCCGGAGATTCACTTGAAGGTACACGGATGCTCAACTTTTCTATCAAGATGGGCAATAGCATCTATTATATGCAACACTCTTCATAGCCAGCGGAAGGTAATAACTTCTTTTCATTCTCAAATTTCATATCTTTTGGATAAATCATCCAACTAAAAGAAGGAAACAACTGCTTATATGTGTTTATAAAGAAATAAGCTATTTAATGAGCTTTTTCAAACACCCTCTCTATAGTGAAACACATATAAGCACATGATCAAGCTTGACATCTAGGTTGTATTTCTGTCAAGAAATAAGTTATTTCACATCTAGGTTGTATTTATTTATCACTAAAAGAAGGAAACTGGAGCTGAATTATATGTGCTAATATTTGTTTCACTAAGGGGGTGAATGTCAAAATAAGACGCGACGAAGTGAAGCCCATCATTGTTTTTTAAAACCTTACCAAATTTGGTAACCAAAGTATTTGATAATAAATACTTATTTTGATTAAAAATCGGTACCCGTCAAGAACTTGAAGTTTCCTGAAATTAAAGAGTCATGTCCTCCATCAAGCTAATATATATTTATTTTAAGATTTTTTTTATGGGGTGTTTGGGGCTGATGCCAAACAGCGGTTCTAAAGGGTAAACTGCGTCGTTTTAAGGGTCTTTGGATTTGCTCAAAAGAAAACCACCAACTACTAATGGTGTCTTAAAAAGAACTTTGTCAAAAAACTTGAAGTTTTTTGAAATTGAAGAGTTACGGACTGATGCCAAACAGCAGTTCTAAAAGGGAAACTGGGTCGTTTTAAGGGTCTTTGGATTTGCTCAAAAGAAAACCACCAACTACTAATGGTGTTTTAAAAAGAAATTTTAAAAAGCTTGAGATATGTATTCGAAAATTAAGAACTAAACAAGACCTCCTAATAAAGGTCGACAAGGATGCGAGTCAAATGAGATTATGGAATTTTGTCATGGGCATGATATGAATGGGTCAAAAATGTATGTGATTAGTTCATGGGTCATTGTACGTGTGAATGCTTAAGAATCAAGATTTGCCAAAAATTTAACCAAATAATTATATGAATTTAGTGGTTTTGAGGTGGTAGAATGGTATGAGAATGTGCTAATGCTTACAGAACACGCATTTATCTACAACTAGCTGTCTCACTTTGGTTGACAGTTATTTAAGTCGAGAACTTAAAATGGAATTATGTTAAACTTTATATGTTGGATCGTCTATATCTTACATGTGACCTTTGCAGCTTAGGGGGTGATGTTGTATTTGTCATGGAAAAGCCAAGTGCAAGTGCTGAGCAAGAAACCACACAAATTTTGCATAACAACAGGTGTATATATGTTGTGATGTAGACACGATTTTTTTAAATAAATCCGTAAATGCTTGAATACGAAAGTGTTATTAAAGGGGTGTCTGGGTAAGCCTATTTTAGGTGTAAAGGGCACGCTTGGTAGAAGCTGTGTGTTGTCTTCGGTTGTGTTGTCTAACCTCAATGCAAAATTTGATTATCTGCAGCCCTACGTTTGGCCGGATTCAGACTTAAATGTTTGCTACACTGATTGAAGCTCCCTTGATTGGTTCTCTCAACACTCCTCTCATAAAAATGCATAGCAAAGCAGACCAGGTATACTTTTTTACGCTACTTCATCACTTTGTTTATTATCTAAACGCGTTAACTTGGGCATACTAGGGTGCTCTCTATGGTGAATCGAGTGCTCTCTGAGGTGTAGTTTGATAGACCTGAAATTATACCTGATTTGAAATGTCAGTGTTACAGTTCATATTTGAAATGTCACTTCTACACAAGCAAACTCACTTCCCTAATTTTATTTCAGGTCAAGCCAAGCAATGATGCTGAAGTACTGAATTCCATTCATGATGCCGCCAATTACAATGTCCACACTGCAGGTTCCGGTGCTAGTACCAGTGCAAGTGTTTGATGCTCTAGAAGTTGTCATCTTATCCACCCAGAGATTTAGTAAACAAGAACCACCCAGAGATTTAGTATACTGAGATAAGCAAAAGCTTGGCTAAGCTGTTGGAGAAGATCCACCCAGGGATGGCTTTGCAAAAACTGCTTTCCCAAGGTGTAAAATCATCCCTTTGTTGAAATATCTTCCCGTTGCATATTTTAATCTACATATCATTAGAGAATTCCATCATTATCAGTATCATCTTAGCAAATAAATCTCGTTCAAATCTTCGGATTCATAATCCTAAAATTTGACAGTTACTTGATAACAATCTATTAGCCATCTTAAATCCATATCATGATTTCATAACTAACAAATATTAAGTTTCGTATCATTGTCATATATCATCCATCATCGTCTGTGCAAATAACTCACTATTTTTCCTCAATTCATTTCGAATTATATTAATAAATCTACTGATGTTCGCAACAGGTTGATACTGGCAAAGCTAACAAGGCGTCTCCAATTCAAAAGAAAATACATGGAAGGCAATTTTCATACAGATCCGAGCATACCGCTATGGAGCTAAGATAGTGTCCAACCCTAAACATTACTATTACTCCTCGCGTCCCAAATTAATCGCCCACCTTTTCGTTTTAAGTTGTCCTAAATTATCTGTCCACTACTAGATACGGATATCGAAAGTGTACCAGATTACATTATTACTATTATTTGAAATTCATATACAAAATGGATTTAATGTATAACAGTCATTTGGCAAAAAGTAAGCAGCAATGATTATGTCTTTTTCTTTAACTCAGTCACAAACATAGTATTTAGGAGGTGCTTGTTTAAGCTTATTTCTGGGCTTATAAGCTTATGCGATTTCGACATATGTCTTATAATACAGTTATTTTCGACTTATTTTGAAACTTATAACGTCATATAAGTTTATTACATACATAAACCCCCAAGTTTCAAAACAAGCCGAAAAAAAATCTGCTTATAAAAAAACATAATTATTACTAAAATGCCATTTTTATCCTTAGTTAATTAATGTCTTTTTAAAAGTTTGTAATAATAATTTTAAGATGGATCAAATTACTTGTCTATATTAAGCGGTGGACAATTAAAATGAGACATCCCGAAAAAGAAAGTAAAAATAACAACCAACACAATCATATTAATTAAACCTACATTCATCAGTAACTAAAAACTTACTTAAAATCGGTGGAGACAAATTCGAGAAAGAGAAGAACTCGTAAAAATCTAAAAAAGTTAAAGGATGACATTTTGTTTTGAAATTGTGAATCATAAAAAACTGGCTTTGTCTAATGTTTGAACCGTTTATTTGTGTATTAAATGAGTCATGTTCGATTCTTGCTGCCCGCAAATTTTTTAACCATTTACCGATGTTTCATGTCACATTATCCAGGTCATAACTTGTCCCGGCAATACTATATTCTAATAGTCACGAGGTTTGTAACCCGCATAGCGCGTGAGACTAATTTTGTAACGGATCGATAATCCCAAGTACTATTTGTCAGTCGTTTGGAACTAACCGTGCAACGAACCGATAACCTCAGGGACTAATTCTGTAAGTTTTTTAAAATATATAATAAACTTCAACATTTTTTATATAATCGTAGGCATGTCAGAAGAATTGCAATATTGGGCTCGTTTTGTTCGCAATTCGACGATCTTTTCAATGATATTTTTTTCGAAAGATATTGATCAAGGCCGATCCTGAGATTTCAGATGCTCTGGGCGAGTTGATATAAAAATGCCCCTTGTAAACTAACGATACACTATTTTTAAGGAGATTGAAACCTAGTCATGCTACACGGCTCATTGTGAAGTCTGTTTTTATTTAATAAACACATATTACTGATTAGAAGATAAATCCGCACATATATAGCCACCTGGAAAAAGTTAAAGTTATTTGCACATGTATAAAAGCAAACAATTAATGTCATTTAGAGCATTACGTATGATGGTGCCGTAGAGTTGGTGTCATGGTGTCACCTCACTATTTTTTCTAATAACACTAACATCTCGGCTGGTGGTGACGGCTCACAACTTGAAAACGCGATGTGCTTTATAGTGTTGAGGCCATCGAGAATGATTTGAGACATGACTCACCATAACTTGAGCTCTTAAGAAAACATACCCTTTGTCTCTTAGATATTGTTGTGACAATATAAGTCATGTTCGATTCTTGCTACCCGCAAATTTTTTGATTGCGACAAAATTTCAAAAAGTAAAAAAAATCATTTCACATTAATCTAACACTTTTTTACATAAACTTATATTGTCACCACAATATCTAAGAGACAAAGGGTATGTTTGGCGAAATGGACTGGGGCTGGGGCTGGGGCTTGTGATGGGGCTGAAGCTAGGGCTAGGGCTTATATTATAAGTCGAAATTGAAATTTGTATTTTTGTAAACTTGTTTGGCAAATGGGCTGTGGGCTGAGGCTTATTATTGCAAAATTACTAAAAAGAACATAATTAAATGAGTTTTATGGTATATGTTAGATATTTTTGTGGGTAAATATGTAATTTATGGTTCATAAACCCCGAGCTAAAGTTTTTATCCCCTTTTATGGGGCTGAGGCTTATAAGGGCTTATGACTTCATAAGCCTGCATGACAAACGGAGCTTATTTTATAAGCATACTTATTTTAAAAGCCCAAACCCCAATAAGTCCCTCCCCAAACACACCCAAACTAAAAAAAAGACTCGTCAGGTAACAAAAATTTGTTACTCATACTCGTATTTTAAAAAGTAAACGCCATGATGTTGTTAATTTCAAAAAATAAAAACTAAAAACAATGAGTATTTAGTAAGTGATTCAATTTTGCTTATAAAGTTGACAGACCACAATTAGAATTATATTTGTCCCATCACTACATTTACAGTCATTCATCTTCTTCCCATTTTCACATTCATAGCTACTTCTTCATGACTTTTTTTTTCTGTATCTATGTAATATGAATCTAAAGTTTGATGCCCCCAAAATTATGATGCCCTGGGCCGTCGCCCACCTCGCCCAGCACCAGGGCCGGGCCTGCATAACTTCTACGTAGTACTTTATCGTAACATTCTCGTTCGTGTTTACACAGTTTTCGTGTGAAGTACCTAACTGATGTTGTTCAAATTTCTTTCATTTAACATTATCCTTTCGAAATTGTAGAATACAAACATTGTAGAAAAAAAAACATGATATATTAATTAAGAACAGTATGATTGTAACATTATGGTCAATGAGACACAATTCAGCATACACTAAATTTAAACTCGTAGTTCCTTTCGAATAAATCGTGTTTTAATAAAAATATTTTTTATGGAGGAAAATAGGACAATTATCGCTGTTGCGACTTTTCATCAAAACGTCACGTTCTTTGTTCATAATTTTCAAATGATTACGTTGTTATTTTTAACTATTAAATATTGGTTTGTGATTCACTAATACAAAGTTCTGTTTGAGATCGTTTTTTTTTCTTTCTATTATTACTGGGATTGGGAAACATATGATGTGGGTGATTAAGAACATAACCATATAGCCAAATAAATTTCTTCGAGTCAAAAACCACTAAAACTTATCACGCGTTGTAGTGACGCACACTTCAATTATAGACTAGGAAAGCCATATAGGAATAAAATATGCCCTTTTGCAAGTTTATGCCTCTAATATTAACTTAACCATAAGTCATAACTAATTCAAACAAAGTATATGAATACTTATACGAATAAATATGAGTGTGAGTTGTTAGATGGTGTCCCATAATCCTCGGCTTTTGTTTGAAGACGACGATGCATTTTAATGGTTCGTTCACAAGACGTTTTGCCTTACTTAGATACAAACCATGCTGGTCTCACTTTCGTAATATTCAGAGATGCTAAACGAGTTATAAACTCTATAGAATGATTGAAACACATTTTGGAAATATGATGTGAAAAACGATCGAAGAGTTGTCCCAAGTCTATGATTCTTGTTTGTGCAATTTGATCGGGATTCATATGGAACGGTTGATTTGGAAGAGGGTCCAAAGCCGAGAGTACCAGAGATGATGCTTGATTTGGCCTAATGATCTTGGTTTATTGCTGTTCAAATGATTCTTGATGAAGATAGTTTCCTAAAAAAAGCTGTCGATAGAGATCTTATGAAGTTACAGTCCGGTGCATCGTCTTAGCATCTTTATCGAATAATCCCGCGTCATGTATGGTTATGTACCTATGTACTCGGTGAAAAGATATAAAGTCTATTGTATCAAGAATAATATGGCGTGTAAGTTAATAATAGGTTTGTTTCTGTTTTCTAACTTTTAAAAAGTATCGAAATTTTCTTTGTATTTAACGTACACCTATATATGTTTCATTTAGAATTGAGAACAAAGCCTTAGAAATATATAGTCATCTTATGAGATGTTTTTTTTCGGTTTATACTTTCTCAATCTAGATAAAATTACAAGTTAAGACAACCATGATGAAAGTTGTCTTTCATATATAAACCTTAATGAAAGAAATGCTCATTGACTAGATAAACATTGAGTTTTATCGATAACGGAAAGTTTAATTTGCGAAAAAGGAATGTTTCTTAAAATATATAAAAGGGTTAGAGCGTGTTTGTTTTCTACAAAAACATCTCGCTTTCCGGTCAGACGCGGTCAGAGGCAGCGGCTGTTTGTTTTTTTTCTGTCAGTCAGACGCGATAAGACCCTAAACCATCTGACCCGGTAAGAGGCAGTGATTATATCTGAATGCCTAAAGTAGAAAATTAACAAAGATATACAAAGATCTCAGGTTAATCGATCTTTAACAAACAACAAAAACTACACGAGTGTTTTTGTGTTTCATTCGTGGGTTTGAGAAGGAGGTATTTGATATTCTTTTCATGTGTTTTGACATCAACATCAAGGGAATCATGTCTTGCGTTTAGGTTAGAAAAGTTTGGTGAGTTGTTTGAGATAAATACTAGGACGGTGGCTGTGTAAAGTGTGAGTAGGTTTGACAAATTTAGGTTATATTATTATGTTTAAGGGTTGGTGACTAGTGTTTATCATTGTGGGCTGGACCTAGCTACAAACAGGTAAGGATATGCACGTGTTTAAGTTGGGCCAAATGAAATAATATAAATTAATTTTGTAATAGATTTTAGGCTAGATACTTAATGTCTTATTGTTATCATTGTTATATTAATTTCGTATTGGGTTGAATTTTTCCGGTTCATTAGACCAAAATTTGAGCTAGTTTTCGTGAAACCGACGAATTGAAGTGATAACCGCAACACATTTGTTGACATGGGTGCACCGAAACCGTATGTTTGTATATATTCAATCTTCAAATATTCATCTTCAAAGATACATTAAAGCTACTTATTCATCTTATTGTTATAGTTTAATATATACTTTAAAAAATAGACAATCAATATTAGTCAGACAATTTTTAAAAAAACAAACAACATTATTTCATTAAGATTCAGACTTTATAACCACCTCTTACCAGTAAGATGTGGTAGTCAGACTCAGACCCAAAACATCTTAGTGAAACAAACACACCCTTAGTCTCATTTTGGGTTATATAAGTTGAGGAACTCACTCAGCCATTTTACGGTTAAGTTTCATGCTCAAGGTCTTAGATGATACTTGTGAAACAGAAAAATTCTGCTACTTTGTCAAAAATTGTTAACGTTAAAAAAAGCAAGTCAAACAAAGAATATAACGATCATTACAACTAGTGTCGGTCTTTATGTGTTAGAAACTTTGTTTGTAAGAGTAATAGACTAGTTATGGACACGGGCTCGAGGTTAAATCTAATCATGTAAACGATATAGGCCTTAAGTCCAACCAAAGCTGAGCCCGACCCATCTAAATAGTCCATACGTCTCATTTAGGCTTAGGAAACTATAAAAAGTCTCTTCTAGCATGTTAGGAAGGTGTTGGTCTTCATTTATCTTAAGTGTTTTCCTTCCATCCCCCTCCTTCTCTCTACATTTCTTTATCTCTCTAAATCTTACTTTCTCTCACTAAAGTTATATCTTGATGGTGTGTTATGGATTGTAAAATGGGTTAGAAATTTAGGATAAAAAATGTTGCATACATAAAGAAAGAGATAGAACTAGGGTTTCATAACTCGCTTTTCTATTTTATATCACTCTCAATATTCTTTGTTTCTTTAAGGTTTCAAAACTCGCTTTCTTATTTTATATCACTCTCAATATTTTGAGTCTCTCTCATGTTTCACTGATTTATTCAAGTTGTTGTTATTGATTATTCGTAATAGAACAATCACTATTTAGGTTATTAATTCATACTTGAGTAGCAATGTGAATTTGGTTTGTTTGTGGTTTGTTCTGATTAAGATCAGATAGATTAATTATTGTAATCTATTGAATTGAGATTCAACAGTGTTGTTATTGAGAGATATGTGTTTTCATAGATCGTATTTGCTATGTGGTTAGGGTTCATGTTTGGGGGTGGTTGCTGATTTTTCTGGTGAAGAGAGTCAATTAGCACGTGTTAATTGATAGGTCTTAGGATTAGTTGCGTCCTGGAAAAGTTTGGTTAAAAACGACCATGCGAAATTAGGTTTTCATGAATTTGGGGCTTTTGATTTCTAAGACCGCGATTAAATAAAAAGAAAAAAGATGTGTAAAAGGTGAAAAAATGTCATCTTAGCCGTCCAATCCAAAAACCAATCTTCAGGAATATTTAATTGGTGGCACTCTCTTGTCATAAACTTTATTCTCATTGTTCTCTTTCTTCTTCTCACACCACAACTCCCAGCACACAAATCTAGATCTATTAACTTTCCATTCAATTTTTTCAATATTCTAACTTCTTTAATTTCAAAAAAGAAATTAGTATATTTTAGATATTTATTTTGATTTTTACAAACAATCATTTCTCATCACAAATCAATCGACCAACAATGAAAATTATGAGAATTTAATTTGATAGTGATGATGAACAATGATGAATATTTATTATCTTATATATCACTTTTAATTACATAAATCGAATGCGAACAAAACTGAAGTTTTGTTCATCAGTTATAACTTGTTAATCAATCTAATAAGCAAATGATAACTTTTTAAAGACGGAAATTTCCTTATATATTTGATACAACTATTTTGATTTTGTACATCATACATTTATCTTGTTCATCATTTCGAGTTGATCATAGGCGATGTTCATCAATAAAGAGATTTATTCATCAATAAAAATAGTTGTTTATAAATAAAAAAATTATTCATCAATAAAAAATAAAAAAAGGAGAAAAAAAGAATAAGGATTGGAAAAAGACAAAAAAAAATATTAGATGTAGGGGAGATGATAAAGTGTTTTAACAAACCATCATTAATGAGGGGTGAGTGTGGAGACACGTGTATCACTCCCATCTCCTTTCTATAACTTTTATAATTTCGCACGATCATCACCCTTGTTTTTCAAGGGTTCCTAAAGTCAACTAAGTTATGGTAATTGATAGATTCGATGGTATTCATAGTTTTGGAACAAGAAGAGGTTGAGATCTTGTTCTTGGGTTTTGATTTGTTTTTCGGCTTCGCTGTTTTTGTTGATATGAGCCGAGTCATGTAAGTCTTCTTTGTTAGACAATGAAATACCATAGGTTATGATTTATTATTGACCACAATATATAGGAGATTACATGAATGAAACCCTAACAGACCCTAAGCCCACAAACCGAGTTTGGGCCTATTTATCCTCTAATACTCCCTCGCAGTCCGAGTGGCGAAATCGCGAAAGCTCGGACTAAAGTAGTAAACTAGAAAAGAAAAAAAAGAAAACATTAACATAATAACTAGTTATTTGATGAAGACAACCGACAGTAAACGAAGACTGATCTTCAAAACTGATAACCCAATGTATCATACAAGATAAACCAAAGTATCCCGAACCAGGATAAACTAAAGTATCCTATTTCATACGGGATAACCCAAAGTATCCCGTAACAAAGTACGGGATAACCCAAAGTATCCCGTAACAGAGGACGGGATAACCCAAAGTATCCCATAACGGAGGACGGGATAACCCAAAGTATGCAGTAACGGAGAATAAACCAATGTATTCTCTTAAAGAAAAAAAACAAAACTTAAAAAGAAGTAAACAATTAAAGTAAACAAGAGCATGGGATCCCAATCTGAAACACCGCGAAGAGAATCAATTGACTTCTCGAGATCATAGTTGTTCAACCTGAGTACTTCTTTATTCATATCCAGCTGCTTAAATCCCATATCAAATAAATGAATTATTGGATGTAATTAATAACGAAAAAAAGTAATAAGGGATGTAATTATTAACTTTATATGGACAGTAATAAGGGAAAAATTATTAAAGGACGAACAACTTATTTGAAACCACAGATCAATCGAACAATAAGGGTTAGCGGGTATTCTTTCGGACGGGTGTTTTTGGAGGCTGTGATTTTTATGATTAGGGTTTGACTGGGTGGTTTAAAGGAGACGACTCAATGTAGCTACCTAGGTCTGAGGACCAGACTCGCTCTGATACCATGTTAGACAATGAAACCCCGTAGGTTGTGATTTATTATTGACCACAATATATAGGAGATTACATAAATGAAACTCTAACGGACCCTAAGCCCACAAACTGGGCTTGGGCCTATTTATCCTCTAATATTCTTATCATACGATATTCTACGTATAAAGAATGTTAGTCTTGTTACATTAAGGAAAAAAAATTATATTATCTGGGTTTAGAACTTTTCAATTGTACTTGACCTATCACTTTAGTGGCAATGAATTATGTGAACTCTCTATTGACTAGTTTTGCTTTGTTATTTATCTTGGTTTTATCTGTTTTATTGCTCTTGTTTTGATTACTTGTGAATATCGGTGATTATGGTTATGATGATGGTTTTCAGCATTACGATCAATTTGAAATATATGGTACCGATGATTCTAATAACGAAAGTGTTACACAAATTAGTAGATTGGATTTGAATAATCGAGTGGTTGACTAATCTAGTTGGTGTGTTTTGTGTGTGTGTGTGTTTAGATTTTAGAGGGAAGAAACATTGAGGTGGAGAATGAAGGAAAAAATTGAATGTAATCGGTTAAGATTTGTACTCCATCTGTCCTAATTTATTAGGCAACTTTTGACCTTTTTAAGTCTTTATTTTTCAACTTTGATCATAAATATTTTTGTTTGTGTCATATAATATTTGATGAAAATTATACCAATGAAAATACATTTAAAACCCAATCTATTCATATATTTTGTATCAAGTATTATATAACACAAAAAAATTAACTAACGCCAAAGTTTAAAAAGAAAGAAAAAGTCAAAAGTGGACTAATAAATTAGAACGGGTGAAGTATTTTATATTTGCTAATTGTCAATAACATATGTAAAATGTATTTTAATTAGCTATAATGACTATTAGCCTTTTTAGAGCACAAGGTGTCTTAGAGCGACATGGCTCGCGTTATAGCAATAGTTGCTGTGACCTTAGGGCCCGTTTGGTTCGTGAAAGGATTCGGAATCGGATTTGGATTTGGTTTAGTATGAAAGAAAATGTATTGGATTGAAGAAAAAGATAAAGAGAGAAAATATATAATAAGCTTTTAACAAATGTATTTTATAACTGAATTTGATATTTAAAAATTATATTTTAATTAAAAAAAACAAATCACAAGACCACCGAAAAAAACGTATGACCACAAAATTAAGTCTAATATTTTAATAAAAATAAAAGACACATTCCAATGATACCCACCCATTTTATATAAATTCAAAAATGTGTCAGTTTGATAGAATCGGGCCCACTTTTAAAACCATTCCACCTAACCAAACTGTTATTAATACAATTATTCTTCTTTCAAACCAACCCCCATAACAAACATACCCTTAGTTTTTTTTCTTCCTATAACTCAAAACTTATAACTTAACTAAAAAAACACCTACCTTCACCACTCAAGTTATTGGACACCCCTAACCCACACACAACCTAATGAAACACAAATAAAAAAAAAATAAAAAAAAAGAAGAAGAAAGAAAGAAATCAACATATAATGTGTCTCTTAAGTTCTGCGCCAAGTGCTATACCAAGTCCTCTTATTGAGGAAACCATTTAGTAAAAGATGGCTTCAAAGACATTGCTTCTTCTTGCCATAATATTTTCTATGATTCTTGTCATTGGCTCTGAAGCCCCTGCTACTAACGACTCGTCCTTGACACATGACAGTGAGTAAATAATCGGTTTGTTTAACATTTGATGCACTTTACAAAAAAGCAATAACAAGAAATGAAAATAACTAACAATTATATTAACCCAAACAAAAGAGACCTATTTTACTAAGAGAATTGCTAGAACCACATAATTTTTACAAAAAAACATCCATATAATGATATGGCAAGACATTTGGACCAATCATTACCTTCTTCCTCCACTAAGTCTTTGTTTCATGTCAAATCATATTGTTACACCTCATTTTCTGGAATGTTTTTTTGTAAATATTGTGTGGTTGTAGCATTACTCGATCTGAATTTATTTTTATATAAGGATATATTTTGTTAAAGGATGAAGAAATCAGTGTGGTAAACTTGTCTATTTATAGAAGGATCACAAGGATGAAATTAAAAGAAATATCACAAATTAAGAGCCTAGCAGTCATTTACATGCATGCACATAGTTTTTCTTCGACCTATATTATCTTTAGCCTATATCACATGTCCAAAAATAATTTCTAATATGTTCGCCTATAACAGTTAATTTTTAGTCTTCTCGATCAATTCTCATNTTTTTCTCTTGAATTCCAATATCAGAACCTTTCATCATTTGTTGAACACGTAACTAGATTTCCTGAGCAGTTTCACAACTATCAACAGCAGCATAGATGTCTTCAGGAAGACCAAGAAGAATAGTCTGAATGGATTGATCATTGGCTTCAACCTGTTTAAGTTCCTTTTCAATGAGTTCATCATCTCTCTGCTCATGAAAGGTTTCATTGACAGGAACCTTGCGGTTTGCATCACCTGGTTCAGGAATCATTCGTCTGACATAAGGAACATTGATAATGGAATTGTAGATTAACTTTCCATTTGGTTTGCTCTTAGCATAACAAAGAAGACGAAAAGACCATAGAACATAGTTCTCTTTGTTAAGCATAGGAGGGCGGTTTTCGGAATTGGCTGCATAAATGTCTTGTTGAGTCGACATTGCAAAAGTGATGTGAAATGATATGCAAGGATTTTTAGTGGGTAAAGTGATTATTGTTGTGGATTGAAATCAATTAACGTTCACGGGATTTTACAAATCTATGATTTAAATCGAGAAAAGAAATGGAATCTTTTACGGGATTTTACAAAATCAAGAAGAAACCGTGAAACAATGATTAATTGTTGAAGAAATCGTTGTTGAAATTGAAGAACTTGAGCTTTTAGTTGACGAAAAATGAACGAAAACGATGAACAGTGCACAAACTTTCAACTTTAAATGAGTATCGGTTGATTAAAACTCAAATAAGGACTAACGGTGCAACCAGAATTCAATTTGGAGGACTAACGGGCTGTTATAAAGGAATAAGGACTAATGGTGCAAGACTATTTCAACAAAGAAGGGTTAATAATCAA